>CABHPH010044681.1:0-41275 GCA_902168325.1 Peromyscus nudipes | reverse complement strand
TGTGTGTGTGTGTGTGTGTGTGTGTGTGTGTGTGTGTGTGTGTGTGTAATCATCAACTGACATAGAAGGTGTAGAGGGCTACAAATACAGACATTTCTTTAATAGATATTTGGAAAGGCAGAAGAAAGGGTAATTTCAAAAAACACATTGCCATAATAAAGAAAAAAAATGCCTATATGTTTTACACAAAGTGATTCCCCATTGCATCAAAGTGAAACTGAACACCAAGCCACAGGATTAATCAACGTGGCTACAAAGCATTTAAGCAGGAGCAGAAGGCTGACAAGGATGGATTGCATAAACAGGAGCTGCTTCCAGTTTTAGGGGGGAGAAAAACCTAGACATCAATGAAGAGATTTGGTGTGGTAATCTGGTAAGGCACAACCTGTACAACTTCTCCAAAGCTTCTGCTTTCTGGAAATATGCCCACCCTAGTTCTGGATTCCACTTCAAAACTGAGGCTTTTATGAAACATGTAACCACTAATTTTACAATAATGTCCTCCCCATTCAGTCCATTTTTTTCAAGACCTGACTCCAAATGTTGCTGGTTTTGGAGTCAAAAGGTCACTGGTTAAATGGATCATACTGACCTGGGTGATTTGATGGAATGAGACTCCCAAGTGTTCTTTTCTATCTTCCTTTTCACAAGTACACCAAGAAGAGGTATGAGAGCATAGAAAGGCATTGTCTAAAAAATTAGGAGAAAGCCCTTCCCAGTTGCTGACTCTCTTTCATTTGTGCTAGATTCCCCATCCCTGACTCTGAATGAAATACGTTTCTGTTGTCTAGGCCATCTAGTAATTAACAAGATGTTGTGGCAAAGATGAAAAGATGACACATGGGTGTTCAGCACACAGCCAGCTTGCCACAACTCACAGACTGATAATCATTAACATGGAGCAACAGAAATACTAATTCTGCAACTGAAAGCTGAATGGGAAAGAGTGTAAGGAAGAGGGGTCTACATTGTGTTAGGGGCCCGAGAGAGGTAACCAAATGGAAATGAAGTGGGGAGGTTGGAAAGAAGATGAGTATTGTGCTCAACATCACCCAGCAATGGCAACATCAGAGACCCTGCCTTCCATTTGTCTCTTCAGCCCCACTCCCTATCTAGATCAATACCACTAGCGTTTTTTTTTTTAAATAATTCAAAGGAAATCGTGTAGTTAATGTGAGAAAATATATCATGTGCCTTATATAAAATGTTTTTAAAATGAACAATCATTAGAATAAGTAAATGTTAAAAGCACATAGAACACTTATTTATTCTAAAACAAGTGCAATACCCGTCCGTAAATCAGCCACTACAAATTTTCACTGAATTAGCCATCCACCATGACAAGACTTAAGTCTAGGATCTAGTATAGTTGCCAGTCATTTTAATATGTTTATGTGCTTTCATGTTATGGTAAGTGCTGTGGAAATAATGTGGTAACAGGCCAAACAATTACAAATCCTGTCTAGTAGGGATTCAAAGAGGCAGTGACATGTCCAGTTGAGATGTGAAAATGGTTGTGATCTCTGCGCAAGGAGAAGGACTACAGTAGGAACATTCTGAGAGACTAGACAGATTTACTAAGAAAGAACAGTATGTTTGCTTAATGGAGAAAGCTCTGATTGAGGCAAACTGTCACAATAATGAAACAGATAGGTAAGGGATGGGTTTAAAAAGAGACTATGGGGTCCATGAAAGGATATACTTTAAAATAGATGTCTGCACTTTTTCAATTGTGTAGGATGGAGTGCAGCACCAGAGAGTGACATGGCCAGATGTTTTCTGAAGTAATAGCCATAGAAGGAGTGTAGAGAACAAAGTGAAAGACAGAGAGACTTGCAAGTGGAGATCAACTTGAGGATTATTAGAAATAACAGTGAGAAGGAGGTCAAATCCTGTACAAGAATTGTGAAGGAATTTACTGTTCAAACACTGAAAACATTTACACAGAGAATACTTAGCATTGATTCAAAATTGTAGGCAGTGAAATATCAAATGGATACATTTGAATTGCTTCTACACATTGGATCTATTTTAGTGAAGAAGAATGACCAATGAGATAAAACTAGAATTTGGAAAACACATGCTCAAAAATGACAGATGTAGTCTTTTGGCAAGCAATTCGTGGAGCAAATAATCAAATTTCTCAAAATTCTTTCACAACATTAAGCCTACAACTGAAGCTATTGTTAATGAAGGAAAAATTATTATCTATCAACGAATGCCTAGAAACCATCTCTTAATGAAAACACTCTTGTTCTTATTTAAAAAGAGGTAAACTTGTGGAGAAGTGTTTTTCTGCTACCTCCCACAGACTTCTCTTCAACATGCTTTTCAAATGGAGAGGAGAGAAAAAGAAATATCTAGGCTACTTAGTGGTACTCTCAATAACAGTAATCGTGTATGTTTGAGGGTTTGCATACAAGGCTATGCACTACATGCGTGTCTAGATCCCCAGGAGGCCAAAAGAGGGCATCAGCTTCCCTGGCACTGGAAATACAGGCGGTTGTAAGCCACATTGTGGGTGCTAGGAAAAGAATTCACTGACCCTCTGTGCTCTTAACTTCTGAGTTCTCTATCCAGTGCCTGCATAGTGGTTTTATTATAGGAGTACACATTTTGAATAAAACTTGCTTCTAGAATTCCATAAATTAGGAGCCTAACATGAACCATCTTTTTCAATTAAACATGGACTATCCCAAAACTAGAATTATCAGCAATACTTTTTTTCTTTTATAAAAGACTGCGTTCTCATAGTTTTTAGTAGGTCAGGGTGTTTCACTCTGAACTACACAGTAAATATCTGTTAGAGAGACTTTTTAGCTGCTTCCTCTGTGTTTGAATAGAATGGAAGGAATGCTAAGCTCACAGTGCCTGCATGTTGTTGGGGAGTTTACTATATTTTTATTTACCCCAAACATGCTCTTCTGTTGAAATTCTGCTTATAATGTGAGCAGCATCATTAGGCATATTCACTGAGAAATCATTATTTTTGAACTGGGAATCTAATAAGGATGAGAGCAATATCTGAATAAAAATATCTTTGAACACGAAAACTTACAAATTGATCTTTAATCAAAGAGTTGAAGGCAGAACTCTCTCATTTCTTGGGTGCTTAAAGAGATTCATCATTTCTCTTTTTCTACTTAGCCTGAACTTTCAGTGGTAGCTGATAAATATTAAGCCAAATTTGTTGTCTTGGTGGTACTAAGTTTTGTGTAATAATAGTCATAGGTAAGGCTCATTGAATGCTTGCTATTCAACAAGTAGAGTTCATAGACTATATACTGCATGGAATCTGTCAAGACAGCCTGATGGTAAATATTTCCAGGCCCGTTTTGTAGCAGACTAAACTGAAGCACAGCAGGAACCCAGTCATAAGTGACACACCTAGAGCATGCATCCAGGCTCGCACTTACACTTGCCTGATGCAAAGTCTGCCATCTTCTTCCACTGCTCCTCCAGGCATAATTTCCAATGAGCAGTCTGGTGCTCTACCTCCCTTGACCCAATGTCTTCACAATTATACAATTGTGGCTTGAGAAAAAAGTCAAGGGAGTCAATCTTTGAAGCTTAGGTTCATAGCTAGCTTGATCTTTTTTTCTACATTTCTTATGAAAATAGATAAACTTCCATTGCCTCGATACAAAAGAGTGAATGAGAAAGAAACAAAAATAATCTCTATCATATTTTGGAGTAATTAGAGTCTAGTGTTGCTCATTCCTCCATTATCTCAGTTCCAAAGGGTGTGGGGTCCAGTGAGAAAGTAGATTATCCAACGTTTTTCAAAGAGTGACACGCCTTGAGCTTAGACTCTCAAACTTCAAGTCCTCCCCTCCCGTTTTCTTAATAACATGCTTTGATGTGCATTGCCTTGTCAAGCACACACACTGCCTTCAAGCATCATCAAGTGCAGTGTATTTCCTGGGCATGCCACAAAGGTCGACCTTTGACAAAGACGACAGGAGCACTTTGCACAGTCTCTGTCGTCAGGGAAAACGCCAGCAAACTCTGCCCAGAACTTGCCAGCTCAGAACCAAGACTATTTCATGTTAGGACTTACTGGGCACACAAATAGCTATCCTCCTGCTTCAGATTTCCAAGCATAGAGATTAAGACTGTGAACCACCAATCCCAGTTCAAGAATTTTAGTCAAAAAGGAAAGAAAACAAGAGTCTCATAAAAGGACTCAGACAAACATATTTTTCAAAATATACCACTATATAATTTAGTAGACACACAGCTACCCTATGGGAATGGACAACTAGAGAAAAGTCTACACACATAATTTTCCCTTTTCCTCCCCTCTTCTGATGAAGGATCAAGGAAAAATAATTCCATCCATACAGGGTGTGAAATCAGCTTTAAGGTCACTCTGGTGGCGAAATGCAATATGCAAAGAGGTGGAGTGACAACTTTTCATCCTCAGCTGTGAAACCAGCATGATTTCCCCCGACAGAAAGGAGCTGAGCAACAACATGAATAAAATAAATAATATCCAATCCATTTGCTGAAGCTCCTCCATGGATATATATCAAACTTCTGAAAAAAATAGAATAGTAGGACTTACTTTTTCTAATTTAAGATATTAACACTCAGAACTCAGAAAGATAATTGTTCTATACTGTTGAGATAAATAGTCTCCAGATATTACAAGTATACCAAAAGTCCGTTTTTAATAACAGAAGGAAAATGGCTATAACTTGTCTTGAGGATCACTTTCTTGTATTACATTATTCCCTGCTGAAAAAAATGGCACATTTCCCAACCACACTGTAAATGTGCACACATCTACTTTCCTGATGAATCCTGGGACTTCATCTCCTAGGAAGTGCTTTTCTGGCCTGTGTTTCCATTCCTAAACCTCTAGTTGTGCTGGATTTACCAATTTGGTAGGTTTTGTTTGTTTGTTTATTTGTTTTACCAAAAAAAAGTTCACTCATTTGGATTGAAGGTTGGCAGGCTTGTGCCTTTAGTAACTTATTCTTAGCTCTATACTTTACTTTTCTCTATTAAACAAATACTGCAGGGAAAAAATCCACATACTGGATTTATAAAAATCAATGTAAAGTGTTTTCTTTCGTCACTGATTGGAAACCTTTGTTTTATAATATTTTTATTTTTAATTTTAAAAAAAATTGATTTACATTTTATATTTATTTTTGACTGGCTCACCATATAATGTTTCTGTGTTTCATCTGTGTTGCTTCTCTTCTCTCTTGCTGTCATCTGTACATGCTGTTGTTGCTGTTAATCTTTTGTTTGTCCTGGTTTGTCCTATTATTGGCTGATGAGGCTGATATTAAAGATCAATCATACACTATGATTTCATAGTTTTATAGACAGGGTTACTCTGTGTAGTTTTGGTGCCTGTCCTGGATCTCGCTCTGTAGACCAGGCTGGCCTTGAACTCACAGAGATCCGCCTGCCCCTGCCTCCCGAGTGCTGGGATTAAAGGCGTGCGCCACTGTCCCCGGCTCGATTTTATAGTTTTATATGAATTAACACGTGACCTGAGGGACTACCTTTAGTTCTGTCTGACATCCTAGAGTATTTGCAGACTTTCAGTACCCTCTTCTGGTCAGGTGCTATAAATAACTAATTAGGATTTCCAAAGAGAATCCCAGAAAGCTTACATTTGAGTACAGTGTTGGGGAAGTTGGTTATAATTGCCACTGTAATTTCATGGGCCTGAGAAATTCGCCATGACTCAGAGACTGTACCTAAGAGGTTTTAATCATCTTTATTTCCCTGACATGTTATGTGTAGTCATGTCACATTTCTGCGTTCTATTGTTCATTGGTAAACTATGGGGCTTGGCATGAGTGAAGTACAGGCTTGATTATTTACTGGTAGACTATTTTACTAAAATATGTGGAACATGCCAAATAATCCATACTCTTTTATTTTAATAATTTAAAATATTATGAAGTTTATCATAATAAGCCTTGCAAGTGATATTTTAAAGAAACCAGTACAGTTAACCATAACTGAAGTCTATGCATCTCAGTGAACTACTATATAGTTAGAATTGCCATTAGCTCCTACCCTTTTGGAGGAGGGCATGGGAAGTGGGTTGTGGGGAGAGGTTGGAGGGGAACAAGAGGAGGGTGAGAGTGGGATCTGTGTTTGGTATTTGAAATGAATAAAAAAATTCTTTTTTATTTTTTTTAGATTTATTTATTTATTATATATACAGTGTTCCATCTGCATGTGTGCCTGCAGGCCAGAAGAGGGCGCCAGATTTCATTACAGATGATTGTGAGCCACCATGTGGTTGCTGGGAATTGAACTCAGGACCTCTGGAAGAGCAACCACTGCTCTTAACCGCTGAGCCATCTCTCCAGCTCAGAATTTCTTAAATAAACTAAAATAAAAGAATTGTTATTTGGAATGAAAACTGTGTAGTTTTACATTGGCTCTTGCACTTTGACTACCAAACATATTTTCATACATCTGTCTACAGAACTCAAATAACAACACCAACAAATCTCCATGATAGAGTTTTTACTCAAAAAACAATTTAGGTTTATATTCTTCAAAATTTACACGGTCTCAGAATGCAAAACAAAACTATCACTTGTTCTCTTTGATATGTGGAGTCTGGCCAATAATATATGCATGTGTGTAAATGAGTGTGTGTATGTGGATATAATACAACATCTAGAAAATAGAACAAGAAAGGCTGGATATTAGTGATGAGTACAGGTAATAGATAGAAGTTATGTTCTGCTTTTAAATCCACTGGCGATGGTGAAGTCCCTTGTCCCTTCTCTCACCACAATTCTTATAAAATGAGATTTTTTTTCCACTGGAATTTCAAAACAATCAAACCCTCCTTCAAACACCCCCCTAACTCTGTGAGTCTTTTAGAGAAGCTTCCTCCTGCAACAGATGGCAACATATAGAGAAGCTAAGAGACAGACAGATATATATATATTCTGCTTACCCTAATAGTCTTTTAGGTATATATCATGGTTAACAGTGTAATGGGATTTTTGTTCGTTTGTTTTCTGTAATTTCTGTGTGTGTGAATGAGTGAGTCTATGGGTCTATAACTGTTTCTTGCGCCTTTTGAAGGGGATTCTTTTCCTTCTTTTTGTTTGTTTGTTTTGTCCTATTATGTGTTAGTTTTTGTTTTATCTTGCGATATTTTATTTCATTTCATTTTATTAGTATCCTTTAGAAGCCTGTTTGTTTTCTAATGAGAGGCAGGAAGAAAGTAGATCTAGATGGGAAGGGATGTGGGAAGTAAATGGAAGTGAAACCCTAATCAGGATATATTTTGGGAGAAACAAATATTCTCCATAAAAGGGAAGAAAAAGAATTTCCTCTGATGCATTTTGATGTTTTCTTTTTCTTGTTTAAACCCCAAGACGACTTCCAAATACTTTTTGGATGATTGTCCTCTATTAGGATAATTGATATACTAATATGATGACTGGCCGTTTGTAATTAAGATCTAAATTCTGCATTGAATTCAGGGAGCAGCCACTTCCTCATATATAATATAAACTTGGAGGAGTAGATGACCTAAGTTAACTGTTTCAGTTTCTCCCTCTGGAAAATGATGTCAACACTGGAGCCTAGCTTTCGTGGGGACTCAACGTGTTAGCAAGCATTCCTACTGATACTGCAACTGTAATATGGCTATGACCATTATTTTTGCATTTTGTTTTATTAAGCTTTCTTCCAAGTGTCTTTTATTCTGATCCTCATCAACTCTTCTCTATACTCTCAGCTCAGAACATGACCTAGGTCTCCACACTTTCAAAGAATAAGAAAGCATTTAGCTTTGTCTTTTTTATGGCCTTCAAACTCATAAGAGAATTTATCCAGTCTCATTTGTCCTGTGTGTCCTCTAATAGCTTCCTATATCTTTGACTTTAAAGCTTATTTTTAATGAGTATAATGTGAAGTACATAGGTTCCATCTCTATTGTAAAAGTTACTCCTTTTCCAATTTTTATAGTCGGGGTACTCAGTATGAGAATGTTTATTTTCATCCTTCTTTCTTTTTAAGTAATGTCCACTCAGCCACTAAGTCTGATGTTCCCCTGACACTAACCAGTGGGACTCTCAGTTAATAGCTTAGTCATGTTCTCATTGTTCATATTTACAGGGCATTTGTTTGTTTTTCTTTATCATAGAGAAACTCGGGGTATGTGTAAGATAGCACGACTGTCCCTTGATTATGTAGTGTACGATTCCTGGTTTCCACTCTATCTCTTCCATTTCATCATTTATTTTAATAGTGCCTGTCTTTCTTCATTGTTTCCTGTCAATTTCAAGTGTAAATTTTATGACAACTTTGAAGGATAAAGATATTAAGCCATAAAAATCAGTACCTTCAATATTCTTCTTTCTTTAGCCTCTTCTATTTAAGTTTATCAAGTAGATACAACAGCTTTCTTCCCCATTTTTGATCCATATGTTTAATTACAGAGTGATAATTTTACTGCTCAGTTGAATTCCAAATCTTGCTCCAATCAATGTTGGTATGTGATCTTGGTCCTGATTCATGTCCTCCCTGAGATTCAGTTTTTTCTTGTTTTAATCATTATAATTAGGCATAATAATATCAACCATGAAAGATCCTGGTGAGAATTAAATGAGACACCGTTTGAAAGGACCCTAAAGTAGTGTTCAATTTCAGTGGAAAAGAAAACCACTACACCTGTTCTCCCACTTAGATTATGATTTTATAAACCTTCTAGGAAACTAAAGCAATGGCTTTCTAATTGGCCTCTCTGTCTCTGTTTTCCTTCTTTTAAATTCAATTTTGGACTCATGCTTAGACATATTTTAAAACACTTTAATAACACTACTTCTGTGATGGTTAACCTTGACTACCAACTTGAATGAATTAAAAAGT
Source organism: Peromyscus nudipes (assembly GCA_902168325.1). NCBI lineage: Eukaryota > Metazoa > Chordata > Mammalia > Rodentia > Cricetidae > Peromyscus > Peromyscus nudipes. Next base: position 32,404 of record CABHPH010044681.1, on the reverse strand, counting down.
GACTAGTGTTACAGTTTGGATACAGAATATCCCTCAAAAGACTCATAGGTTAAAAGTCTGGTTAGCACTTGAAGGGATTTATGGGAAGTGATTGGATCAAGTGGATTCTGATTTTATCAACAGACTTACTTACTGATAGTATCAAATTGATTAGCATTAATGGCAGCTAATGAAACCTCAAAGATGGAAGGAAGTAGGTTACTAAGGAAAACGCATCTTGCCATCTGTCTCTTCTATTTTCACTCTTCTTCCTAGCCACCATAAGGTGAGAGCTAGCTTGTCACGCTCCTTTTCCATGACATACTACCAGACTACAGAAGTTAAAGCCATGGAGTGAGCTGACCACAGCACAATAACCAGAAAATGATAAATCAAAACAATGCTTTCTACCTTCTCAATTGGTTCAATAGAATAGATCAACCGACTTGTTTATGTTAAAATTCCTTCAACTGCAAAGTGTCTAATGAGTTAGGAGAATGTTTCTCACCATGGAGCTCATGATCTCATCAAACTCTTTTCTGTAAGACATTATAAAATCTTTATCAAATCACTTGTTCATGCTGAAAATTTCATTCCCTCAGATTACAGTTTTGAGTGCTGGTTACCTATTATCTCCCTAATTAGCTTATTTTTTTCTATCTAGCATGGTTCTGATGGTATTCGTAAGATTTAGTTTGTAGGAACAGAAGAAGTCCTGAGTGAATGTGTAAGGAAAGGGTGCGGTTCTAAGTTAGTGTCTATTGTTGACATGAACTTGGCCATGTCAAGGTCCCCAGTGCCTTACATCCAAGGGAATTGCAAAAGCTTCCTCAGTCAGGTTCAGGGAAATGGCAAATGGTCCATGCATAGATGTTGGCAGTGAGTTTGGGAAAGGTTCATTGTAACTTCCTCCTCCTGATTATTTTTAGTTTTCCACTACTCCCTTATAGGGAACCTAGACTGAGGTGAACTAAACCTGCCTCCTTGTTCATCTCTATATGATAACCTCCTTGTTCAGCGGTATACAAAAAAACCAAAAAACCAACCAAACAAACAAACAAAATCCCATGATCCTCTATTCAGATGTATATGATTTAGCTTGCTGGTGGTGTGCTTCTATCAGAGAGCATAGTCCATCTATCCCATCTTTTCTGTATGTGTATCTTTTGTTTCTTCCTTCTTCTTTGCCTCAATTAGATCAAACCTAAAGCTGTGCTGGTCTCAGTATACATAAGTGTCGTTTCTGGATATTTTCCCATGACAACAGAATCACTTGTTTAAAGCTTCCATCCCACTCTGTACAATCTCAATCTCACACTTTCTTGGGATTCTCATTATTTACACATCATCTCATCTATCTTTCCAGGGACTTATCCCACCTCATATTTTCATATTTAGTGAAAAGTCAGTTCTTAATAATGATTTAATTGATGAAAGAAACACCAGCCTATTGAATTCCTACTAAACTGTAAGTTCCTTATATTCACAACTTTATATTTATTGAATTATTAATGCTTGTAAATGTCTCAAAATACTGATAAGTATTCCTCTCTCCCTCCCTCCAATCTCTTCTCTCTTTCTCTCTCTCTCTCTCTCTCTCTCTCTCTCTCTCTCTCTCTCTCTCTCTGCCCCCCTCTTTCCCTCTCTCTCCTGGTCTCATGTAGCCCAAACTGGCCTTGAACTAGCTATATAAATAAGGATAGCCTAGGAATTCGAGCTCTCCTGCTTCCATTCCCAAGTTGTTGAATTATGGGGAAGTGACATCATATCTGGTTTATGTGGTACAATGAGTCAGCAAGGAATTCCCATATGTTACGCAAACTCTCTACCGTCTATCTGACCTACATCCCCAGTGCTCAACATTTACTGATGTAGTGCTGTGGTAGTATAATTTGTGTCCTACTGCATAGTAGTTCCGTGAGTGCAGGTATCACACATCCTTGGGTGCTGTTTTAGTGTTACATTTCTGTGAGTTTCTGTAACAGCCCATCTGTGTGGTCTGTTCTCATAGAAAGTGTTTGCTTGCATTTGTAAATACTTGGACTCATAGATACTAGGTCGTTTGTGCAATGAATCAAATGTGTAGGGGTTTTATTTTGTACAAAGAGGGTTGATGATACTCAAACACACACAAAGGGAAGTTGATAGGTTTATCTGAGCTCTATAGGTTATATTAGACTATACTCAGTCAGGTACAGAACCAAGATTTTGAAGTTATGTCCAATATTTTGTTATTATTATGAAATTTGAAGTGTCTCAACATAAATATTTTAAAAGCTAAGGCTGCTGTTATGTGATTTTCTACAGAAATATTTTTCAAAGGAAACTATTCTGACCATCTAAGAAAATTTTCAGTTCTAAATAATACAATTCAGATTATCTCACTAGGTTTAAACCCTTACTCTTATATAGTGCCTCCAAGGAATCAAATAGTTGGAAACATATGAACTACATGATTTAAATTACACAGCACAGTTTAACACAAAAATTTAATTGAAAAAGTTCTAAAAAAAAATCATGTTCTCCTCCAATAAATGTTGCTACCTGGGGCAAAGATGAGCTGGAGGGTTTATCAGGAGTACTTTTCTTTTTTCAAAATTAATCTAGGATTTGCTGTAAATAATACATGCACTTACCCTGTTGCTCTTCCATTTTTCCTTTAAATTCTATACAAATATAATGAGACTTATGATTAAATTTCTATGGCATAATACTTTTTATATTACCTTTAAGAAATCTTTATCCTTTAAAAACCCGGTGGGGGAATACATTTCCTTGATTCATAGCTATATAATATAGTAAGACTTTGTTACAATGAACTTGATATTTTGTTACCTGGAAGCCCCACATGTGTTGATATTAGTGATAGAACCTAGCTGTAAGCTTATTCTGTCGCTACCAAAGGATAATTTTCCATATGACGTTTAATCAAAGCAAATGAAAAAAATAAATTTTGGTCTTCTTTTATAACAATTTTAAAAGTTACACTCATTCAATCAAGAAAGAAAAAATCAACAAAATATATAATGCACAGTGTCCTACATATCTTCACGTTCCATGTATTTCTATTATTACTGCCAATGATTATTTCTTGCAAGATTAACATTCCTTTGATATGATTTGAAAAACAATAACCTTGACTTTTATTGGCCTGCTTCTTTCAGCACAGAGGAAGTGATCAGCCTCTTAGTCCATTATCGGCTCTAGTCACATTGGTTCCTTAATTGACCTAACATCCCCTTCACATCTTTTCCCACAGATGCCCAAGAGTTCCATCCATCATTTCCTGCTAGAGTTTATTAAGATGCTTCTATGCCTTTGTACTGCTTAATTTAAAAATACTATTTATCATTATTTAATATATCCTTTAGTTATCAACTTTTTCCGCTTCCACTAGAGTCCACACATCCTGAGGACAGAGGTCATCTTTCATTCACAGATGCAGCTAAGTACATAGTCAATGTCAAAGCATTTGGTCAATGATGGAGAACATAATTTAGTGTATTGCAAAACAGCTCAGTTTCCTCCAGCATTCATTTAGAGCTAATAACAGTACTACCATTGTTTTGATCTATAGGAGTTTTTTGCTATGATGACTAACTTGGTTGCTGTTTGTGAAGCAAAGCCTCTATTCTCTAGTGATAAGTGTAACAAGCAGATAGTAACAGAAGTAGGGAATCTAGTTAGAATACTAGATTTTTTTTTGAAACCCTGTCTCAAAAAACCAAAAAAAAAAAAATTGAAAGTTTCTGCTAAGAGATAGTAGTGGATTAAAGAATGTACTTGGATGACACTCGTATAGAGGGTTGCTCTCTGCGAACTGACAGTGGGAACCAACTGCCAAGGACAATAGTCACACAAATCAGTGACCATGAAGACTGAGCTGGTACTTGCATGGAGCCTTCACCTCTATGTTCTAGTCTCTTTGGTATGGGAAGGTACTCTGCAGGCTACTTAAAGAGTAAACTGGACAGCAACATAGCCACAAAACCTTTGACCTACAGTCTGTCCTGTCTGTAAGATGTGCGGGGACAATGGTGGCACAAAACCTTTGACCTACAGTCTGTCCTGTCTGTAAGATGTGCGGGGCAATGGTGGCACAGAACTTAGGGAAGTGGCCAACCAATATCTGGTTTTTCATGAAACTCACACCAGTTGAGGGAGCCCGTACTCAATGCTGCCTGAATGGACGGGAATTGGAGACTGGAAAGCCCAGAGAGAGATATAGGGTAGAAACAAACCTGACTGTCCAAAAATTAATTAATTAATTAAAGGATTCCTAATGATACTCTGCTATACGCATAGATCAATACCTTGTCCAGTCGTCATCAGAGAGGCTGCCAGTGGCAGCCGATGGGAGAAGGTGCAGAGACCCACAGCCAGGCATTATGAGGGAGAGAATCTAAATTGGAGATCTCGATTGGGTCCCTCCCCTCTGAGTTCAGGCAACCCTGAGGAAGCAGGGGTAGGAGAGATTCTAGGAGCGAGAGGGGAAAGAAGACACCAGAAGAACATGGCCCGCTGAATCAATGAAGCAAGGTTAATACAGGCTCACAGAGACTGAAGTCACAAGCACAGGGCCTGTATGGGTCTTCTGTGTATATGTTATGGCTGTTAACTTGGTGGGTTTGTAAGACTCCTAACAGTGGGAGCAGATGTGTCTCTGACTCTTTTGCCTGCTCTTGGGACGCTTTTAACTCCTGTTGGGTTGTCCTGTCCAACCTCTATATGTTTTTGTCCTGTTTGGTTGTTGTCTCTTGGAGCTCCTTTCTGAAGGGAAACTGGGTAAGTGGTGGATCTTGGAAAAAAGGGAATAAGGGATATCTGGGAGGAATAGAGGGAGGGGAAAGTGTGGTCGGGTTCTCTTGTATGAGAGAAGAATCTATTTTCAATTAAAAAAATTCTCAAAGAACTAATAAAAATGAGAAAAACTAAGAGTGATTTAAAACATAAATGGATGTTGAAAAGTAAATAATACACATTATAATACATTTCTACAATCAGTGTTTTGATAGATTATGTAATTAAATGAAAAATCGAGTTAAAATATAATTAATAAAAATAATGTTTCTACTTTTTAAATATTCACATTGACTTTTACTTGAAAATTCTAAAAGGACACTTGCTTCAAAGAGAGAGAGAGAGAGAGAGAGAGAGAGAGAGAGAGAGAGAGAGAGCAACCTGGCATGGTGACATGTGCCTTTAATTCCAGCACTCAAGAGGCAGAGGGCAGAAACAGGCAGATCTCTGTGAATTCGAGGCCAGCCTGGTCTATGAAGTGAGTTCCAAGACAGCTAGGGCTGTTATACAGAGTAACCCTGCCTTGAAAAAACCAAAATAAATAAAGAGATATATAGATATATAGATAGATAAAATAGAGAGAGAGAGAGAGAGAAAGAGAGAAAGAAGGAAAAAAGAAAATGCCTCTAATTACTGTGACTCACTCAGTAAGTTCAGATACATTGCTGTTAACTGGAAATGGAAGTTAGAGGAGAATGTTAACAACTTGGAAAAGGGAGTTTCAATTTTATTTCATTTATTTCATTAAATATGCTTCTGAGATTGTAGGATATGGGATGTATAATATGGACTTGGTAAAATATAAGACCTTGATATAATAATCTTGAATTATTTATTATTTTTAAAAAATATAATTAGTAATACTCTGTGTTGGCTGCATGGATGCAGACATCAAGAGAGCTGAACTTGGTATTTAGGTTTAGAAAAAATGTTTGGAGAAATAGTTTAAAAAGTTGATTGTGCCATCATTACATTATTATAAAAAGTGAGTAGTTTAAACCAGGTAAGGGAAAATAAATATCATGGGTTATCTTTTGGAAGAGGACAGTGAATCAAGAGCAAAAATCTGCATTTTAAGAGTATAAAAACATCATTGGAAACTCAAGAAGTGAGCGTGCAGTATACTGGGAAAAACAGACTTTTCATTATGGTGATATTTTCTTTTGTACTAAAATGTTATTTGTATGTTAATAAATAAAGTTGCCTGGGGGTCAGAGCTATTAGCAAGCCATAGGAAAGCTGGGCGGTTATGGTGCATGCCTTTAATCCCAGCACTTGGTAGGCAGAGCTAGGTAAGTCTCTGTGTGTTCAGGGATACAGCCAGCATTGGATACACATGCCTTTAATCTCAATACAAACCATAGGAGACCTAGAGGTTTGTACAGACAGGCAGCGATGAGGCGGTCATGCGGTTGGGTTTACAACCAATGAGAAGGCAGAACCGGAAGTCTTTATAAAGACTTTAACACAGGAAGTAGCTGGTTCAGAGAGGTAGGACCACCGCAGGAGGAAGGGTAAGGTTTTAGCTCTTAGCTCTGACCTCTTGGCTTTCTTCTTTGCATTGGTTCTGTGTTTCTTATTTAATAAGACGGTTGGTTACATCTACAGTTCATTATCATTTTTCATTAACAAAATGAAAGTGGGACCATGTGACTGGCATGTGACAAAGTGACAGGAACATTCAAGAGTCTGTAAAGATCATGGTGTCACTCAAGGCTCTGCCACTGTGACACATATCTGCAGTAGCCAACTTAAAACAAAGAAACATTGACTTTGTCATTGAGTGTTGGAGGTTCTACTCTGGGATGGGCTGGCCCCATCAATTTGGAAGATGCTACATGTGAAAGCAAAACTACTTATCTCATGACTGGGAAACAGAAGAATGAGGGACCAATGTCTCCTTAGCAGGGCCAGACCCTAATAATCACTACAACTCCCAATAGGAGTTGTGGGCATTTTGACTGTTCCATCACCTGTCAATAGTGCCATGCTCTTAGCACACGGAGCTAAGGGGAACATTCAAAATCCTCACTGCAGTAGTCATCTTTATGGATACTGAAATTACCAGCATTAAGGATAGGAGGAGCCAAAGTCACAGAAACCCAGCAGGTAAATTTATCAGAGAAGATGGTTAAGTAGGAATAATAACAAATCCTAAGGATTCAGGCTCTGCAGAAGGAAATCCCTAGGGGTTGCAATTGTTCTTCGTGCAGTTTGAGGGAGACATGGCTGAAAAGGTGATTTCAGCTGGACACATTTCTCTGTTGAATAACATGGCAAAGAAGAGGGGAGCAGATGGTAGTTGTTTCACAGCATGTTCTGAAATTGACAGTTATGTGCTCAATAAATGGACAATTGGTGTTTTACAAACCGCATTCTAAGGAATTCTGATGCCTTAAATTACCTTAATAGGTGTTCCATCAATAAAGGATTCCTTGATAACTAAGGCTCAGTAAAGCCTGATAACAGAACCCGAAGTGGTGTATTTATATCAGTACTTCTTACAGTCTTTAACATTTTAATGTGCAATATGAATCACCTAAAGGAAGATTCAGTATGTAGTTCCTAAACTTTATCGACCATTTCACAATTTAATTCAAGAACAATTATTCACATCTGTTACAGGCTAGATTTCCTCCAAACACAGTTTGGGACAGACTGTTGAAGATAATGTCCATTGTTCTCAAGGGCACACGGGATGGAGTGTGCATGTTCCTTGCCTACTGATCAGCATGGGACACAATGAAACACTTGACCTATTCTAAGATGCAAACCTTTCTTTCTTATATGGCTTTATACAAATACAAAGATTGTTTATGAAGATAAAACTACAAAAATGTTCATGAAAACATCTAGTAAAGACATCAGAATAAACACACAAGTCAACTACTGTTGGAAACTATACAGACTTCATATAAGACAAAACTGTGAGGTTACTTGGCATGTTGCAATACCAAAAGATTTAATAATTTTTGGAGCAAGGTAAAATTACAAAGAACTCTGAACAGCATAGGGCTTAAGTTTACTTTGCAAGATAAATATATGCATATATTTGTTAGATGAACCCCCAAACACACACACACACACACACACACACACATACACACACACACTCCTAGAAGCATAGAGTATGTTTAGCATATACAAGGCTGTGGATTCAATCTTCACAACAAAAAATGAATACGTATGCACATGTGTGTGTCCAATTAAAATATCCACTTAAATTTCTGCTTATTTTGTCTTTTCAAATCTTATCAGTCAGAAAGAAGGTCACTGTTTCTTGACACGGTCTGGCATGCCCATACATGCCACTACATTTCATGAAAGAAGCAGATAAACTGTGGCTCAGTAATTCCAAGATCCAAATTTTATTGCACAAAGAACTGTCACCTATGCTTCTTTCCAAAATTCAAAAATCTGAGACTCTACTCTAAGATTGTGATATATTCATTTTGTTGTAGAGCAATCACTGAAAAATCAAAGCACATTTTTCATGTATTCGGATATCTTAAATCTCTGCAATTAGAATACTCAGTACACGTTTGATGAATGAAGATGCCCTATTATTTTATAGATTTCAAACTCATTTCTTTGACTACACTCTCTTTGCAGTTACAATGTCATTTGTGAAGATGTTAAAATATGTTCAATGGCTTTTTTCCCTCAGTATTGAATTATTGCTCTTACTCCATGTTCATTCTGCTGCTTACCAGTGTGGGGACTATTTGGTCAAAATGATCAAACTATACCATTTACAAAGAACCCCATTGTTAGCTATTCTATGCTCATGGTATGCAAATAACAGTGGCTGTTAGGGTTCAGATGTAATCTTCCCATCTCTTTCAGATATACAGGAAGGAAAATGTATAGAAAGAGCTGAAGCAAAATGCATTACACCACTTTTTATCCTTTCCATTTTTCCATATTTCTATGATTTCAAATTACTCAAGCTGTTCGGGTTATTAAACAGTGAATCCAGCTGACTTAAAAATATAGAACTGTGCCATGCAGGCTCTTATAGGAAGCTATTTAGAGCTTCTATTATCTACTGAAGAACTAATGCACTTCCTTAATTGTGCCTGCTGGGTGATCAGGCGAAACTGGCTGAGGAATTCAAGCCCACACAGAAATGCAAGGCTGCGAAAAGGACATTTGCTCAGCAAGAAAGGTTGCAAAAGCCCTTTGACAAATGAGACAAAGTAAGTCAAGTAATAACGGAAGGGCTTTTTGAACATTTTCAGTAATTTGGTTATAACTAACTCTGGAGTGCATTAGCAGAAGAGTCTTAATCAGACCTCATTTTTTCCATTAGAGACTGATTACAGTGTGTCTCTTATTGGTAGATTTATTTTTCCTCCATGAAAATGCTAAGCAAATATAAACTAATTTGTTGGAACTTCCTTTTGTCCACGTCTCTGTTTCCTGAACAGACCTGATGCTGTCAAATAAAGCCTGTACACACAGAGGGCACTGTTCACTAAGCAATCCTCCTTCTGCAGACAAATGATTAAACCAAATCCACATTAACATGAGATCAACTCACATCTCTCAAATGTAGTGTCTGTGGTAAAAGCTTGTTTTTACAAGCCTAGCTGAATTCCACTATCTTAATTCTGTTTCTTTTATAAAAGATGACTTTCAGTCTGAGAGATTTATTTTCCTCTTGCTGAATATATCTCTTGCCAGGCCAGTGATCTGCTTAAGAAGACATCTAAATTAGGAGACTGCCTGGAGGGTGGGTGAATGTTTCATGCCTAAGTGACTAAGACCATAGGTAATCCAATAGAATTTTCTTCCTTCCTTCCTTCCTTCCTTCCTTCCTTCCTTCCTTCCTTCCTTCCTTCCTTCCTTCCTTCCTTCTTTCCTTCCTTCCATCCTCCCTCCCTCCCTCTCTCTCTGTTTCTTTCTTTCTTTCTTTCTTTCTTTCTTTCTTTCTTTCTTTCTTTCTTTCTTTCTTTCTTTCTTTCTTTCTTTCTTTCTTTTTCTTTCTTTCTTTCAGACATTCCTCCTAAGAGGCAGAATAACCCCTTCCTTGCAGGTATGATCTTGAGGATATTATATGGAGGGGGGGATAAAAAATCTGTTTGGGCTCTTTATTCTGAGTCAATTTTACTTGCTTATTCAAGAATACTGTATCAGTTGCTCTCCAGTTTTACAGGCTTCATTAGAGGAAGAACAGCTCTTAAATCCAGAGCTAGCCTCCTTGCAAACAAAACAGGATTGATGTAGGAAGACAGAATCAAGAGCATGTCATGGCATCAGGGGAAGTTACACTTACATTGTTTTGCTATTCCCCTTTCTTTAAATATTCTAGAACATCTTGGTGTACATGTTCAGGGTAAGTGGTTTCAAGAATCTTTTTCAACTGTTCTCCATCTTCTTTTCAAGACAGTCTCTCACCGAGCCTAAAGCTACTGATTAGCTAGGAATAATTTCCCTGTCTTTGAATACACAGCACTGGGATTACAGATACTTGATTCTTTATGCAGTTTCTGACTCTGAACACAGGTCCCTATTTTTGCACAGCAAGCATATTACTAACTGAGCTATCTCATGTATTTATTATTCACTATTTTTAAACTTTGGTTATTGATACAATTGAGAAATATTAGGAAAGAATAAATTATGTCCAACTACCTGTTATATTTATTTTTTTCTCTTTGGTATGTGAAGAATTTCATATATCCATATGGTTATATATTTACTTTTCTGATATTGATACCAAATTTTAAATAACGTATTAGGCACATATTCTAAATAATCCAAACCAATCATTGGCTCTAGTCTCAGAGAGCTGGTTTTGATCATTTAGCTCCAGCAAGTGACGTATGTATAGATAATTACCATGGTGAGGCACAGTGCTTCTAGAATTTCTAATACAACAAAACTTTGAGTCTCATTCTCATATATAACTAGTAAAGTAGAGGAAAAGTAGTTTGGAAGGATGACAACATATATACATTTCAAAGTACAAGCGGCACAGAAGAAAGAAGAGCCAGAGAAGGAAGGGGAACTGTTTCTTTGATGGATTGGTTGGCTGTTTCTATGTTCCTGTTTGGGACTATGTGTCATAGAGCTTGGGTGGAACTCTCTAGGAAGCGGTAAATGACCTTGAACTGCTGATTCTTCTGCCACCACATCCCAAGCGCTAAGATTTCAGATGCAAAAAACCAAAACTGGCTTCTTACTGCTATTTTAAAATCTGTCATGGTACTTGTAATTTAAATATTTATCTTCTCTAATGTAGGCATAAGACTTTGGGCACTAGCAAGTTTCAGGAAAAAATATGTACTTTCTTCTTTATAAAAGATTTGATTAACACGCAAGGAGCGTAAGATTGATGAGCAGAAGAAGTGAGAGCTTAATAAATTATTTCCTACTGGATGAGCTACTGGGAACCCCAAACTGCTTCAGAGGTTTTAGGATTTGGGAACATCACTAGCAGATTTCAGCTATTTACATTTCATTGGCACAAATTTATGAACGAACAGTACCTTTAAAGTTTAGACTCAAGAGAAAGATCATTATGGAATCCTCTGTCCTTTTAGGCCATTTCTCGAATGGCATCTATATCAGAATTGTAATGGAGATAAATGTAACCTCTATTGCATTCACGATCTGGCATCATTTTTCACTTTTTACTGAAAATCTCTATCCTACCTGTGCACTTTACAAATGTATTCAAAACTTAACTTCAATTTGAAATTCTTTCTAAGAAAATAAATCATTTTTACAACCTATATTTTCAGTCATGGCTTTCAGAAGTGTCCCTTCCTGATTTTCCCATTAAGACTATCTTCCTTGAAACCTAGTTTAAATACCATCATCTCAATGAGATTTTTGTTACCACCTCCCATTCCCCTCCTCCTTGTGCTCCAAGCTTCTGAGAACCACCATCCTCCTCTCTGCCTCTGTGTATGAGAATCTTTTGTCTTTCAGTTCATATCTCAAAATATGCAAATCATTATTTTTTTCCATGATATTAGTCTATCAGATGCTTTGTTCATGACTAAAACTTTTTGTTTGTTTAAACAGATTAGAATGTATCCCTTCCTTGATTGGGTCATTAGAAACATATACGTATGGATTTCACCAGCCTTTGAAAAGAACTTCTGAATATCTAATCACAAATGAGAAATATAGGACACAAGAGACTGGTGATGTCAGCCTAGGAACTAAGAGGTGAGAGAGATTCTAATCATTTCTAAAGTTAATAAGATGCTTTATTCTCAATAGAAAGGCTTGATTCTATCTTAAGGAGCAATGGAACAACATAAAATAATCTTGAGTGCATTTATCATTTATACATGTTATTTTAACTGTTCATGTCAACATGTAAAATATTTGAATATGAATTTGGCCATCCTTATTTTATTTGCCTAAGACAGTTTGCTTCATGACTATTATAATGATAAATGTATTAACTGTCTTTTTAGACTGAATATTATTGATTTACCCTATGAGTGAACAAGTCTGAGGAGAATCAACCTGCAAGAAGCAATGGAGACCTTGAGAAGTCTGTTATATTAGCTCAACCTGGAGAAGAAGGCCTCTAAAGTTCATTGCTGGCCAGGGAGATCTGTTAAGACACTAAATCATTTTGTTCTAACACTGCCAATTAGTTGTACCTTGATTTATGATTTAATGCATTTTATTTTGTATTTGAGTTCATTGTTTATATATTTATTGACCCATCCAATATTAGATGCCTTGAAGGCAAAGAATGCATCTTCAAGTCCTGTGTTTCTTCAGAGTGATCTCTGGTGAGTGTTTGTAACCAACTATTTATTGAATAAATAGACATTGATTTGGATTAATATAGTTTAACCAGTATATTTTTTGGTAGAGAAGTTATTAAAGGTCTCTGTCATATTCCTAATGTTCCTGAATAAAGGGAATTAATTGTTCTACATAAATTACTAATGCATACCAGTCCATAGTTTCAATTTTTCAATCTACTTGGATGACCTTATCATATTGGGTTTTTAAGTGGGATCATATATTAATTAAAAATCATACAGAGGCTTGATATTGAAAGGTGATTCTACAAGCCCATGATGGGAGGAATATGTTGAGATTGTTAAACAAGGTTTCATGAAAAAATGAATACATAACTAAAAACATTTGTGCATTTCACACTCACATATTTCTGTTGCTTTTTACTGTTTTCCAATTAACATGGATTTTTTTATAGTCAAGAAAAATGTATTTTATGTCATATGACCCTGAGTTCCTCAGAGTAAGGACTGAAGTTCATGTATTATTAAATTCGTATTTTCTAAAACAATTTTTGGTACTGAACCAGGTGTTTGTTCCTTTGGGGTTACTTGTTCTTAAATGTGTACCTTAATTGAATAATCTAAATAGCATTCTTTTAAATATCTTCAAAGTGAATGGCAAAATACTTCAAATAATGAATGCATTATTATACACAGATATATAAGCCTGAGATCATCTACCGCCTATGTCATGAGTAGATCCTGATGTTGTTATAATAAACCCGCACCATAAATTCCAATATTCAGCAGAAACTTTTCCCTCAAAATTGTTTCAGGTTTCCTGGAGAATTTCAAAAGTTTCTCAGTAGCAAAACGATGATCCCAAACAAAATATTTCATTAAATAGCCTACCTGCTACTTTAGAATTCAAGGCATTTGCTTCCTTCACTTGTGAAGTTTTTCTAAGTCAGAAATATATACAACTCTGCAGTGTGTAGAGTGTGTCCTATCTAAGGTGCCCTGGTAAGAGCACAATTGCTCAACACATGTCCTGGTATGAACCATGCTGGCAACCATCCTTTACATCTATAACATACTCTTTCTATATGCTTTTCCCAGAACTCAATAAAAATTATCTATGCTCAAAACTTCATGATGGATCTTACTACTCCCTCATATTTTGGCCTACTTTTCCCCAACAACCCCAAAAGGTCCTGACCTCTATTATCAAAATCTCGATGCAGATGGAAGCTCTGATGAGATTCTAATTAAGTGAAAACCTTTCTGTAATTATACATGTTCACTATTTAATGAGAATCGTTCTATAATTAGAAATTTATTTGGACACTTAAAGATTTCACAGACTGGAGCGGTAGTGTCCTGTTTCAAACATTTTTCATTCATGAGGGGGCAAAGTTCTCTTCCTGACAAATGTGTCACTGCCAAGGGAAATGTCTCCTTTAATTAAGTGTACAGTCCTGTGGAATGATAACTCACAAAACTTACTTTCACTCTTCCTTTACCTTTCTTGAACACAGGTTGAAAACAAACATGAGGTACAAGTTTTCACTGTTTATGTTAATAGTGTTCGTTATTGTCCCAATAAAATTCCAGCCATCATTTAAAACAAATCACTGGCAAGTTCTGCTTTGGAAAAAGCACAGAAGCTTTTCAGGCTATTTCTATCTAGAAGAGTAAAGGAAAAAAACTGCAAGGAATATGTGCCTGAAGACCATTAACCAGGGAATGTCTGAAACTGGGGTAGGAGAAGGGAATCTTCAGAAAAATCTATTTACAGTGGTGCTTTTTTTTCTATAGAACTTATTTTTCTTTTGAAATTCTGTCCATAACTTGGATCATTTCATGTCTAATCATAGCAGTTAAATGCATGCCCTTACTCCCTCTTTCTCAGCATCCTAGAGATAGCACTCCTAGAAGAACTACAGATGCATAGTCAACCACATCTGACTCATTACCAGACGGTTCCATCCTGTGAACTGGGGAGGAAAACCTGAACCAAACTATCAGTCTGGTTCCAAGATGCACATTAAACAAGTAGGCAGAGGCTGATGGCCTTTGATATGTTCTTAAACTGTGATAAGACTTATGCTAGGTTGGGTGTACCACTCTGTGTTACAGCATGTGCTTAGCATAAAGCACGTCCTGGGTTTTCAAGAGAAGGGAAAGAGAAGGAAAGGGGGAGGGAAGAAAAGCACATAGAAGATAAAAGAATAAACAAACATAAAGAGGGAAGGAGCAGGGAGGAAGGAAAGAAGGGAATAGAGGGAGTGAGGGTGGTGGGGAGGGAAAGAAGGAAGGAAAGAGGGAAAGAGGATGAGGGAGGGAAGGAGGGAAAGGAAGGAGACAATGTTAAGCATGAGTTCAGAAGCCAGAACTCTCTCTGTTCACGTTGAGGGAACTCAGCACTTCACATCATTCTGAATAACTGTTTGCGGTTTACCTAGAACACATGAGCAAAGGCACAACCTTTTATTCCAAATATCAAATCAACCGCTCCTTAAGAATAGACATGCCTGACTGTCATCCAGGCTTGCCGAGCCGTCTCTGGAATTAGGAGCATGTCAGCACAGAGAACCTGGGGTCCTAATGACAGAATTTTCTTTGGAATATACGGTCATTAGACTGTCTCAGTGTGTATGCAAGGGGGAAAATTATGTTGTAAAAATAAGTTGATAAGTTGAAGAAAATATTTACATTTGACTATAAATCAAAGTAGTAATTCAAGCTACTTGAAAAGTAGAGTACTGATATGACGTAGTGGCTGCTGTAAGATTTCAAAACTGCCTCCTGGAATTTAAAATCTGATAGAAGTTTTATTCTTGTCATTGTATTTTAAATACCTTAGTGTTTATAAATAAATGAACGTGTAAGTGCCATTTTATGATTCCGACAGTAGCAAACTAGTGTAGAATTGTATGTGATGTAATATAGCATTGGCATTGAAGGCAAGGCTTCTGAACTTGACGACTAGTTGTTGACAAGGAGCTTCCTTCTGTTCTGGACATTCATCTCTATGGATTGATTGGAATACACTGTAAGCTGTTTGTTTCATATGTAGCCTAACAACTACATTTCTAAGTATTTGGGAGTCGAGATTTGTACTTTGACTTGTATCTCCCATGGAGTCGAGGCCAGTGTGGTGGGAAGGAGGGGGTGCTCCCCCATGCTGTAGGTCATTGCTCTGATTTAGAAATATCCATTTTCTTACTGTCAATTGACGCTATCAGCCAAGGGAGGACAATGGATTTCTAGTGAAAATGAGTGTTTTATTCCCACACCTTACAATTCATGTGAGATTTCATACATTTAGAAGGTGTGTGCCTAATTTCATTATTCTAAAAAGAAAGAAATAGTAGAACTGAAAAAAAAAATTTGTACTTTTCCTATCACCAACCCAAGAGCATTTGAAGGGTGGTTTAAATTCTTCAATGTTCAATTTATTTTCTTCAATGACTATTATTTACTCCAAGAGAAAGTTCAAGTTTATGGATAACATCATTTATTTATGATAGAATAAATCTTTTAAATCTGATAAAAATTACAAGGTTATAAAGTATATTAAGTTCCTCCAGTAGATGACTTAACTTCTACACTTTCTGACATTTTCTCCAATAACATTTTATTTTAAATGTCAACCGTACATAAATTCAATCTCGTCACAGACACTGGGATGTTCAAAAGTTCTCAATTTTAGACAGAGGGAAGGGGGTAGGAGACGGAGCCAGTCAGTGAGAGAGAGAAAGAGGAAAAGAATTACTTTAAAATCCCATATCTGAAAATGCCTCAAAATGTTCATCCCTTCAGTAAGTTAAATTTTTTTAAAAATCTGGCCTGAAATATGACAATAAATTATGCAGTGGATCATAAATTTTGAATTGGCCATTGTAATTGTGGCATAATGTTTCAGAACAATGTCCTGAAGAAGAAACATCAAATACCACTTCTTCCTGTGTTTGCAATATCATTCTTCTATGTATTATAAGAGAACACTAGAAGTTTAAATATACCCATCAATATTTCAGAAGTGAGATGATTCTTCAAATATTCAAATGATCACTGATTTTATGAGCTTTACAGGCAACTACACTTATCAAATCTGAAAGAGCTTCTGTCCAGTTCTGATATTCAAAGGAAATAGAACAATTTTTATAGTGCATTACTTACTGTAAATAATCAATGATATGCTTAGGTATAAATGTTAAAATCTACCACTTTATTTTAATTTTTCAGTATTATTTGCATACAATGAATAGGAAGTTTTGCTTTTAAAGAATGTATATGACAAAAAGCAAATAGAAATACCTAAAAAAACCTGGTTATATTATAAGTTAATTTCTGAGATTTCCAGGAATTAGTGAGTATAATTTCTCACACTGATGTTGATATGGATTACATTTAGACAAAGTGTGAACATGATCTCCATTTCTATTCTCTGTTTTTCCCTGCTGGGGGCAATGTCCCTCCATTACAATTTAGGAAATGACTATAAAGTGCTCCTATGTATGAGAATAGATTGATCTCTTAAGCAACCATTCAGACCTAAAGTAAAACGGAGGCAACATGCCAAACACATGTCCCATAAAACATTGTAAAAATTGTAAATGTGTGTAGTTTATAGTTTATTTCTACAACTGACATGGTAAAGGTTTTCTTCAAAATGATGCAATAATGAATAGAAATGAATTCTCTTGTCTCACCTACACAATGATTTTATATGGAAAGTGTTTATTACTAAAATCCTTAGAGTCCCTTAAAACTAGTTACATATATTTCTTCTAGATATTGGTCATATAATATTGCAGGAGATGGAAAAGATAAGATAAGAAATGAACAATGGGTTAAAAGGAGAAACATTATTGTGATAGCAAAAATTATTTCAATCTATTAGTTACATTCTTATATTTAATATGATAAAATTATGATTCCACAATTGAGAACAATCAAATGAATTTACAATTCATTTTTAAATACTATGTTACTCAGCATCAAAGTGTAGTGATTCCTACACTGACACAATTATGAAACATTGTGATGAAAGCATTCCTAAACTGGCACGTTGAAACATACACAGCAAGGTTGGATCAGAAATTAGAAAACTACAGTTGAAGACAGGATGAGTAGCAGGAAGAAGTAACAAAAACAGCTGTGGAATTAGTAATCATCTGCTTGTCAGACACATTTAAACAAAAAGTACCAGGAGTCAAACCAAGCACGTGAGAGTCTCTCCCTACAGTACTGATCACTCACTTTATGAATGAGATTATGGTTGCATGACTGGAATAGTCTAGATTGTTCCTTCAAGAAATCTGATTATTCTGCCCAGGAGAAGATCTTGAGAGTAAAATTGAAGCTAGTATGTTAATGGGGGACGATTCTGCAATTTATAGTATCTGCAAAAATCTGTCTGTCTACTGACTCTCTAGGATGATATTGTTTTAAGGAATCGACTTAAACCTGTGGGATACTGTAATCAGCACATTGCACTGAAGAAAGAGAGTGTAATTATATTTAGATTGTGCAACTGATCTTGCTTTTTTAATACTGTATATACCAAATAATCATCTAGTTTAAAAAGAAAATTCCATTTGTTTATTTTTCCTGCAGGGAAAATACTTAGAATTCTTCTTTATATAGAGAAGAGCAACTTGGCATGTAAGACATTGGTTGGATCAAGTTGGTGGTTGTTATTCTGTTTTATACACTAGTTTATTATATGCTTTAAATAACGAAGATCCAGCTTTCCATAATGGACCTGGTGTCAATCTACATCTCAAAACTAGGTAAAACATCTTGCAAAATGAATCTGATTTGAAGTTTCTAGCCAATCAACACTTATTTTTAAAAAAGTAGCACTGCATACCACATCATCTTATGCTAGTTTCTCCAATACTATTCTAATTGCCTGTTTTAACTTTCCTGTAAGATTTCTTTAGCCTTCCCCTCAGCAGTTTTACGTTACCATGTGTAGCAAAAACCAAATTATTACATTTGAATGCTGAATCTGCAGTTGTTCATGAAACAATCATCCTTTCTAGCTAGTGGGGACTTAAATAAGACTCATCTTTTAACATTTTCTCAACAGATAACAGCTTTGGCGAGACACACAGTTCCTATAACCAGAAACAGCTTATTTCATTATCTTGCCCCTTCCATCTTCTTGCATATAAAATGGAATACTATCACAGAGCACCTGGGACTTCTATGAGGGAAAACCTGTAGCATCTATTGGCTCAAACAGCTCAAAGAAGGGGTATGCTATATTATTGGTGTAACTGGGAATTAGCTATTGATTTCAAAACAATCAACAGTTCAATTTTGTGTAAAGCTGTTGTATTACTTATATTTCTCATTGCTCTGACAAAATACCTGATGGAAAGCCGGGCGTTGGTGGCGCACGCCTTTAATCCCAGCACTCGGGAGGCAGAGCCAGGCGGATCTCTGTGAGTTCGAGGCCAGCCTGGGCTACCAAGTGAGCTCCAGGAAAGGCGCAAAGCTACTCAGAGAAACCCTGTCTCGAAAAACCAAAAAAAAAAAAAAAAACCTGATGGAGACAAAGGAAGAAGGGAAAGAGGGAGGGAGGGAGAGAGGGAGGGAGGGAGGGGAGAGGGAGGGAAGGAGGAAGGGAGGAAAGGAGGGACAGTGAATTTATTTTTGGCTCACAGTTTGAGGGTACAGTTCATCATTGTGACAAAGGCATGGTAGTATGGATATGAGGCTGCTGGCCACCTCGTGTCACAGTCAGAAAGTGAGAGAGTTGGATGCTACTGGTCAGCTCACAACATGCCCCCTGTCATTGCACCTAGGGCTCAAATCCATGTAGTAACATGATCCACATTCAGGTTGAATCTTCCTTCTTCAGTTTAATATTCTGGAAATATCTTATTAGACATGCCTAGAGGTTTGTTTCTATGGTGACTATAAATGTAGTCAAGTTGACAATGAATGTCAACTGTTAGAGCTTCCTTCACAAAACAAACAAACAAACAAACAAAAAAACAGGTCTAAAGAGTATAAGCAGAAATGTGATACTAAGCCAGATATTCTATTCCATATCCATTTTTACCACTTACTGAGCCTGAATCCCTATGTACACAAAACAAGACTGAAGCTAAAGGTCAGCATTATAACAAATAGTTATTTTCCATTTGTCAAGACATATATAGATTATAAGTGGTAAACATAAAACTATGCTCCATATTTTACTGAAGTTCATACCATGCTCAGCAAGACGGAGTACTAGATGTCACAAGGATTCCATTTTTTCTTTAATTTGAGGTTAAAGAGATTTAGAATAGTGAGAAAAGTCTACCTGCGGGAGGAAGGTATTAAACTTGGAAGTTGCTTTCTTCCTTCCTAAGTCAAGGTTTTTTCTCATAGAAAATGATCATCTCTTGACTCTAAATTTGAATAGCAGTGGTCATGATTTTCTCTTCTCTCTCCATGCCACCTGATTTGACTCCCTTGGTTTTTTGGAATCTAAGTACAATATAACACTAAGCAACATATCTGCTGTGGATATTGCCTCTGTGTGCTTACTTGGTTGGGTCTGAGTGGCTGTGGGACTGGAGGGTGAGAGAGATTTATCCTGACCATGGGCCAGGCAGGAAAACTCTAGCTACACATATCTTTCAAGTATTAAATTCCGAAACATGAGGGGCTGGAGAAATGATTCAACAGTTAAAAGCACTAGTAGCTCTTTCAGAGGCCCATGGTTCAGTTCCCAGCACCCATATAGAAACAGAGCAAAGGGATTTGGTGCCCTCTTCTGGTATCCATGGGCATCTGGCATACAAGTGATACACATACAAGTAAAATCCATACACACAAAATTAAAACAAATAAATCATAAAAATAAAAAATGAATAAAACACAGAATTCTTATTTTTCACCATTTATTAAAAATAATTTTATACAATGTATCCTGCTTACAGTTTCCTCTCTTTCTATTCCTCCAAGTTAATTCCCACCTTCCCTCCCATCTGGATCCATTTCCTTTCTGTTTCTTATGAGAAAAGAACAGGCTTCTGAGAGATAACCACCAAACATAATGAAATAAACTAGAATAAGATAAAACAAAAACCATCACACCAAAGTTGGACATGGCAACCCAACAGAAGGAAAGGAGACACAAGAAAAGTCACAGGAATCAGGGACTCACTTGCTCACACATTCAGGAGCCCCATAAAAATACTAAACTGAAAGGTGTGGTGTATCTGCAGAGGATCTGGTGCAGACCCCTATAGGCCTGTGTTTGCCCTTTCAGTTCCTGTGGCTTCGTATAAACTGTGCTCAGTTGACTCACAAGGCCTGTTCTTCTGGTGTCCTCCATACCTTCTACCTCTTACACTCTTTCTGACTACTCTACCAAGAATGTCATCAGAACCCTGTCTATAATACTTTTTTTTCTTCTTTTTTAAGGTGGCAGAGGCTTACGGGGTACTTATAAGATCTGTCCCAGGTTCTTACTTTTCCTGTCTGTGGAACTGTGGTCAGTTTTCTCAAAAGGTCAATGTCTAGGGGAAATAGCTTTAGCCAGTGGTGGGTTTCCCAAGTGTTAAATACTTATTTTAGTGGTTTTGGCTTTTCTTGGAAGAAATTGTTAGCATATTCTCTCTCTTGTCTCCTAGAATTCCCCATTCATATAGAACTGTGGATGTACACACCATCAATCTGATATACAACAAGCTCCTATACTGCTAATTAGGGGAATCAAATTTCAGGTCTGAAATAGAGTTGGCATCAAAGTTTTATCTTCATATGTTCTTGATTAAAACAGGAAACCAAGGCTGGGCATAGCAGCATCTACTCATAATTCCCCCACTGGAGAATATTTACAGGAATTCTAGACCAATCTGGGCTACATATCAGCATAACGAGTTCAAGGCTAGTCTAAGCTACCTGGAGAGATTCTGTTTCAAAAGAACAAGAGATTAGATAAAGCTCTGTGGTACAATATTGATGAACAATACCCAAGGACTTTAATTTCTTTTTTTATTTTATTTTCTTTACTTTAAGTAGTAGTGCTGATATAATATAAAACCTAGTGCTTGCCACATGATAAGAGTATTCGACCTTCAAGTTACATCCCATGCCCTTAAATGTCTCTTTTCTTATGGTATAGTTTGTATTCACAAAAATATGAGGCTATTCTATTGTATTATTTATTTAATTTTATTTTACGTGCACTGGTGTGAGGGTGTCAGTTTCCCTGGAACTGAGTTACAGACAGATGTGAGAGGTCATGCGGGTGCTTAGAATTTAACCAGGGCCCTCTGGAAGGGCAGCCAGTGCTGTTAACCACAGAGTTCACTCTATTTTAAAATGCTGACCTAGAATATCATTTGGATATTATGATTATTTTTATTGAAAGTCAATAATAAACTCCCTCATGTCTTAAAAATGCAACTGACCTCAGGAGAAGCCTCTAGGATGTTCTTTCCTTGACATTTATTGCCAACCGCATTGATTAGGTCACTACATAGCTTTCCAATTTCATTAACACATCAAAGGCTGACTAAGGAAGAGAAAATTACTAACGTTACTGATACTAGAACAAAACTATTACTGTAGGACTATAAATAGTCAGGATGAAAAAATTCAAACTCTGTAGGAGTATATTTCAGGTATGTGGCTTTTTATGATGCAAGGGAATTTTTAGAATACACCTACAAATTGCAAGTACCTTATCAGGTCTATCTCAATAAGATAAGTGAGTAATATTTTCAGTTTTATAAGATACTTGAGTAGTGGTTTTAAAGTTGAAAAATAAATGAATATTCCTTAACCACAATGATACATCACGTTCTTTTTCATTTGTAGACAACATGTATTATCCCTTCATTTCATTTGTTCATTTAGCAAAATAACATAATTAACTAATTACTTTGCTGTAATACTAACTTGGATATATACAAACACACACACACACAAACACACACACATATATATATAAACACACACACACATACACACACACACACACACACACACACACACATATCTCCACTGGGCTATTCTTTATATATGCCAAAAAATACAAATGGTCAAATGTTACTTTTGTTAGCTCATAAATTTTATGACAAAATATATGAAGCTTGAGTACACATAGTTTTTAGGTAAAATTCTGTAATGTTACTGAGACAGTTACACAAAAATTATACAAGATCTTGTCATTGGGAGCAAGATAAATAACAGAAAGAGTTTGTGCCTTGATCATTTGTTAAAGAAATAGCAGGCAGGGATTTACTTTTTCTCAGAATATTAATCACGAAAGATTTACTAATGATCTAATTCTGTATTGTTTTAGTGCCAAAAGATGCTTACAACACTTGCTATGAGACATGACATAAAATTTTCAAAAGCAGTGCTCAAATATTATGTGCATAGTCTCTACTTTTCGAGAGGCATTTTCACATGATTAGTGTCTTAGTTATAGTTGCTATTGTTGTGATATAACACCATGGCCAAAGCAATTTGGGGAGAAAAGGGTTTATCTGGCTTATTCTTCCACATCACTGTTTATCATTAAGGGAAGTCACGACAGGAAATCACATAGGGCAGGCTCCTGGAGGCAGGAGCTGAGACCGAAGTCATGGAAGGGTGCTGTTTATTGACTTGCTCCTCATGGCTTGCTCAGTCTACTTTCTTATAGAACCCAGGACCACCAGTCCAGGCATGGCACCACCCACAATGGGCTGGGTCCTTCCACATCAATCACTAATTAAGAAAATGCCCTACAGCTGGATCTTATAGAGGCATTTTTTTTAAAGTTGAGGTTTCCTCCTTCAGATAACTCTAGCTGTGTCAACTTGACAAAAAAATTAGCACAATTAGCATGTCTTTGTAATTTCAAGCACTTTTCCACTTTACATTAAATTATACATTTAATAATTTATATAGCTACAGATTCTAAGATAACAATTTGAACAAAAATATCTGTTCCCTCTTCTCTACCAAAGATTTACCAATCTATTAAAATAAATGCTTATCCTTTTAGCAATTCCAGAGTTTATTCAACATATGTTAAACCAGAAATTTTATAATGTATACAGTTACAGCTATCAGGCTCCAAGCCTTCAAAATGGTACTTACTTAACTTAAACTTCCTAAAATTCAGAAATAATATCTTTATTTTCCCATAGGTCAGTCTTTAAAAAAGTCATCATGTGTTTTAAGTTAGGAAATACTAATATCCCTCCTATCACTGCATTTAGACAGGAAATAAACAGTATTACATGCATGAACTTCAAATAAGCTTCAATAAGCTTATCTAATCAACTTCATTATTAAAAATTTGAACACCAAGCATTAAAAACTGACGTACCAAACTAAACAGAAAGTTTTAAAAGTTAAATACAAATAGCTCAGAATAATAATGAAAAAAAAAAACCAGTTCAACGTTGTTAGCCATCATGGGGATGCAAATTAAAACTGCTTTGATACATTGTCTTAACCAAGTCAGAATTACTAAGATCAATTAAAAAAAAACTCAAAACAGATGTAGGTGTGGATGTGAGGAAAGGGGAAAATTAATTCACATTTTGTGGGAGTACAAACTTGTGCAGTCACTATGGAAATCAGTGTGGCCTTCTTCAAAAAGCTGATCTAGAGTTAATGTATGATTGAGAAATACCACTCAGGGCATATTCCCAAAGGACTCTACATTCTGCTTCAGTAATGTTTGTTCACCCATGTTCCTTGCTGCTCCACTTACATCATTTAAGAAATGGAAACAAACCTAGATGTCTATCAATGGATGAATGAATAATGAACATGTAGTTGAGACCTACAAACTAATGAAGTTTAAATAAATATTTGATTTTTGTTCTATAAATAATCACTCTGTTGGAGCTAACTCAAAAAGAACATCACTGTATTTTTGTTCATATGTATATGCTACTTTTGAATATATCTGAGTGCATGTGTGTGCATGTGTATGTAAATTTGAATAACCAAATGAAGAATAGAAATGGAACAGGGACCATTAAATAGAGTTGGGGTGGAAAGACAGGGTATAGAAGGGAGTATAGGGAATAATAATATCATTAGAGATCTCTATAAAAGCCAAGTGGAAACCAACTACTGTAGGGATACCCTATATTGGAGGAAAAATGCCTCCTCCAGACACTATAGGCTATCACATAAAAAGGCCAGGACCAGGTATGGGTTATCTCCTTTTGTTTTGTTGGAGAGTAGAGTCCTATAGATTTTTTTCCACAAACATATATATCCTATTGACACTGATCTTGATTATCATCCAGAACTTGATGGTAAAACCTTATTATTGAAGGCACCACACCCCTTGCTTATAGAACTTGGAGAAATCCAGAGAGTACTGACCCGGACCTTCATCTCTACTGACTAGTTTTCATATTGCCTGAAAGCTCTGGAGATGCTACTGGAGAAAAAAGGTCTTCCTAATCAACTGCCTTACCCAGCTGCCAACCCTGGGAGATACAGAAATGACTGGCTTGGTAAGATATGCCCACTATTCAGTAGTGACAGAAATGGTATGGTAGTAACCCATCACACTTCATTGGCTTTAAATTCTTCTCAACAAATTTGAGTGCAAGCCGTGTACCATTAACTGGGCCCCCAAACCTGCAGCTGGCTAAGTCATTGCCCCTAGAGGAGAATCTAGTATCATTATTTTGCTAAACGGACACAGCAGTAAGGACTTATGGGGAAACTGATTATAATGTCCATACTCTTCCTTTTTGGCTTGTTTTGGTTTGTTTTGTTCTCATGATTTACTATTCCAGACTTGGCCAACGTAGATAGCACTTAGTCAAACCTAATTGGGATGACTCGAGCTGGACCTTGTCTGAAAGCCTCTCTCCTGCAGTAGAGCTTCAATGGTTTCAGACGTATGCTAAGCATGCTGCCGAGGAAGCAGATCAATTAAACCATCCTACTCAGCTGCAGCACAACGGTGGCCAGCATGACAGAAATGTACAAAGATGCAGTAAGTGGCTCGCACATGTTGGTAGCACTCAACAGCTAGCTGTCTAATTGGACTTAAAGTCCAATCAACAGGAGGGGACACATGCCTGGTACGAGAAAAGCAGACAGCCTCCCAGGGACAGAGGGGTCAGAGACCTTAGAAAATAATCTACTATTGCCACTTTGCTTGACCAGTGTAATTCCTTACTACACTCTACATTTTATCTTAGACCCCCAGGTAAGGGGAGCCACTGTCCCTCATTAGAGAAGGTTCTCTTTACTGCAAAAGGAGACCACCACAGCAAACACAATGGGACGCCATACAGGGATTGTAGAGGGACCAGCCCCAATCAATATGTCAACATAATAGCTCTTGCCTGCATCTGTGGCTCAGGGAATAGCACAGAAGAGAGGGTGGAAAGATTATAAGAGCCAGAATACTAGGAAGTCTGCTGTGATACAGTCTGTCCTAGAAATGGCTACATAAACGAGACCAGAACAATAGCAATATCAATAGACATGATAACATGGAAAGGGGAAAGATTTTGTGGTCCCACTCCTAGGTAAAGAACTACAGGCAATGAATGATTGCTGGGAAAAGGAGAACTAGCCTCTCCCCAGGATGATCCTCCTTATTGGTTGTCCAATGCACACCAGTCAGCCCTGAGACCATATACACACAAACAACAAAAAATGAACTCATCAGTTGTATTTATACATATTTATACATGTGCATGTACACACACACACACACACATACACACCCTAAATATAATTAAAGAAAAAGATGCTATCAACTTAATTTGAGGGTAGCCATGGAGGGGCTTAAAGGGAAGGTAAATTGAAGGGCTGGAGGGAGGGAAGGGAAGGCTACGTGACGTAATTTTCTTTCAATTTAAAACATGTTTAACAATTCTTAAAACTTAAAGAGAACTTCTTGGGACTGGACAGCCATCTCAGTGATGAAGAGCACTGGCTGCTCTTCCAGAGGACTCAGGTTTGATTCCCAGTCTTCAGAGAGTATATGTCTGTAACTTCTGTTCCAGAGGATTCTATTCTCTTTTCTGCATCCATGTGGTATACAGACAGTCATACAGGCAAAACATGCATGCATTTAAAATTAACAAACCAACAACAACGAAAAAAAACACTTCTGTGAGAAGTGCATTGTGAAGGAGTGAACTCATCATGGGAAACAGCATACAAGGTGCCCCATAAAGAAAAAACGTTTCATTACATTTATCCAGTAAGAAGCACACAAGTTACCCTCTGATTAGACAAAGCCAAGCATTGGATGTGGTCTTCCTTTATCTGTCTGGAAGTGGCCACAGACGTCTTTTATAATCATCCATTTTCATAGACCTAATATTCTTTGCCTAGTTAGTCATTTAAGGGGGCTGGGGATTGCTGAGTTTTAAATAAAGACGTTTTTATTAAAATTTGTGAATATTCATTCATCTTGCATTAACTTGGTGGAAGGAAAAAGAAAAGGCCTGAAAAAGGAGACTCAGGACAACAGCTTTATCTGTAATGAAGGGAGCAGGGAAACCATCACAGAAAGAAACACACGGATTGATTGATGCCTGCTGATAGCCTATGGGACACGCAGCAGCCATCTCAATGTTTAGTCCAGTAACCAAACAGTAACTGGAAAAACAGTTTCTAGAAACCATTGCAGGTTTCTCACTACTGGGCGTGATAGATAGAGATGTGGTTTCAGACATGAAATGGACTCAGAGAGAATATAAGCATCTTGCTGACTCTTATAAAGCAAGTAATTACCAGAGACAGGACTTTGAATTCACTTTCTCCCCCAGATCCTCCCCTGCAGCTTTTCAATAAAGTAGGTCCATACTTAGACATAAACAGTTTTTTTTTGTGGGTGAGTATATGAATCAGACTATGGCTTCATGCATGCAAAGGGGTAAATCACAAATTTTGCTGTCACAAAACTGATACTTCTAAGTCTCACAGTGTCCCAGGGTAGCACAAGTTAGATTAGGAAGTTTAGATGAAAGCATCCATTCTGCTGAGGAGCTAAACAGAGAATGGCCACACTGGATGAGACCAGCAGAACCGTAGTTCCGAGCCATGGATTACAGTTGCACTGATGAGACGGCCATCTATACCATCCGGATCTGACAAACTTTTCATTTTTTTCTACTTTTTTTTTTTAATGTGGTCCTTTCTGCTACTGATTCAAAATAGTTTTTGAAACAATTCTTGTCTGTTTTGCTCTCTGTCCTCAAACTTTCTCTAAGCCAAATTAGCTCTGTTAAATGACTTAGTTTTCTAGTCTTGAGAGTTTCATGCAGGTGTAAAAATATTTATATTTAACACCAATTTCCTCCTCCATCAAAACCCGTATTCTCCACAACATCTTCCCTTCCTAACTCTATGTCTTTCTTTAATATTTTTTTATAACCCACTGATTACAGTTACTGCTTGTCCACATGGGAATGAGCATAGGAGA
Organism: Peromyscus nudipes; assembly: GCA_902168325.1. Taxonomy (NCBI): domain Eukaryota; kingdom Metazoa; phylum Chordata; class Mammalia; order Rodentia; family Cricetidae; genus Peromyscus; species Peromyscus nudipes. The sequence continues at coordinate 4,471 of CABHPH010044681.1, read as the reverse complement.
ATCCACTGGGAGCATGTAAATCCTATAAGGAGCCACATCCTCGATAAAGAATAATTCTCCATCTTCTAGCAACTCAACTGCCAATAGCTCCTCAGTAAGACATGGGTCCTGGAGATCTTCTAGCTCATCTTTGCTGGATATTTTGTGAGATTCACTTTGTGTATGTCTTGTGCAAGTAAACACAGCTGCTCTGAGTTTATCGTTGTGGTAGTGATGTTATGTCCAGAAGGCACTACACAGCACTCCTCCTCATCCTAAGGTGTTTACATTCTTTCTACCTCCTCTTCATTCCGGTGATAGCTTGGAGTTTATATCAATGTCCTGTTTAATATTGAGGTCTTTGACCCTTATTCTCAGCACTTGGATCAATTATGAGTCTCTAAATCAGCCAGTACCTATTGGAAAGTGTAGTTTCTCTGACCAAGGTTGAGAGCAGCTGTGTCTATGGGAATAAATATAAATATTTAGAAGGAACTTTGAAGGCATGACCACTGTCCATCAAAATCATAACAATTCTAATGCAGGTGCACTCGTTTTTTTTAAATAAAAATACTACTAAATATAAAGTATGTATTAATTACAGTGCATGATTCTCACTGTTTCAGCAAGATGAGTCAAATGATCATCTATAAAACAATTCATCCAAATGGCACTGTGGCCAGGTGATTTATGGCTTTAGATTAAAGACATTCTACCAAAACACATTCTTCTCAGTAATCTATGGAACATTCTCCAAAATGTTGGAACATATTAGGGCACAAAGTATGCCTTGTTAAATACAGGAACTTTAAAATAACATCCTATATTCTACTTGGCAACAATAGTTTAAAGGTAAATATTAATACCAATAGAAACTACAAAAACTGTTGGATGATCACTGAAGATTTAAAGAGGAAAAAAATGCTTAGAAATGAATAAAATGAGGTTATAACATATTATATCTGCAACACAATGAAGTCAGTCCTAACAGAAGTTTTTTATGCTAAATTTAGTGCCCACATTAAAAAAAGAAAGTTTGCAACAAAACCACCAATCAGGCTTCAGAATACAAGAACCATCTTATCAATGGTTACATCAAGGAGATTGAGATGCCAACATGGATGAGAAGAATCTTACAAGGCCCTAAAAACTAAGTGAAGCGCTATGGGCAATAGGTGTTTACTAAGAAAGGGAGAATCTGTCTTCTCCAACAGTGAGTCCTTGATAGATTATCCAATCCCAACTGATCACTCTGAACACACACAGACACATACACACATACACACACACACACAAATGCACACTCACACACATGCACATCCACATGCACACACACCACTAAATGACCTCAACAGTTTGTATTTATAAGTGCATTTTTGTATATGCACACAAATATACATGTATATGTAACAATAAAAATTAAAGAGAAGGCCATAGATTTGAGAATGAATAGGATGGTCATAAGAGGAATTTGAGGTGGTAAAAAGAAAAGAAACAATGTAAACCCATTACTCAAATAAAAAAATTAAATAATCAGGTGTCTTGAGGAAATGGGGGATATGTTTCTAAGTTCTTTTTATGAAGCTATTACTATTCTGATATCAAAACCAGATAAAGATATTATTCAATAATGAAAATTACAGAATAATTTTTCTGATGAAATAGATGCAAAAGTTCACAACAAATACAAACCAAATTCAACATCACAACACAAAGATCATACATCATGACCAAATTGGTTTTATTCCAGAAATAAAGGGATAGTTCAACACATGTAAATATTGTTTCCTATAAAATAGGCTTGATTCTACAGAGGATTCTCTAGTGCATAAATTTCCCAGTACCTCTGAACATCAAGAGAAAACCTTGTTCGTGCAGGTACTCAGTGCACACACAGTGGGTAATCAGTGATATTCCTTCTACTCCAAACACAATTCTGGATAATAATGAGCATTTTCATTAAGATCTTTCAATGCCTGGTGGCGCACGCCTTTAATCCCAGCACTCGGGGGGCAGAGCCAAGCGGATCTCGGTGAGTTCGAGGACAGCCTGGTCTACAGAGCAAGATCCAGGACAGGCACCAAAACTACACAGAGTAACCCTGTGTCGAAAAAACCAAAAAAAAAAAAAGATCTTTCAACATAGGTTTTCAATCATCCATAGGGTATTTTGTGTTGTTGTTTTTTTTTTCCACCAGTGTTTGTCAATGATTGCTCTTACTTTTGATTTAAAATTTCCCTCAATAATTTATTATGACATTTATTTGTTTTAAATATAGAACTAGACTATGCGTTTAATTAATTTCTCTTTTCCTTACATTGATTGAAATTTTTTACCAACAGAATATCAGAATTTTGAAAAAAGATACTAATTGTATATACTACACATGACTATTAAATTACTCACTCCATCTATACACACATGCACACACATATGATACTATATTAATAATATATATTTCTATTATATTTTATATTTCCATTTTTATTTCAGCTTTGAAATTCATATAGCGTTCAAAAAAGATTTTTAAAAATTCTGTATATATCAATCTCCTTCCTTAGTGACATGCTTTATATTGTTCTAAAAATGTTTCATATGGATAGTTGACATATTGTATGTTTATAAGTTTCCTAAGAGTAGACAACACATCATGTACTTTCATTATATGCCCTAACACAAGTAGAATGCAAAGACCACAGCATCTTTTTTTTAAATACGTTTCACAAACCACTTACAGTGGCACCATCTAATGTGCCATTCAACTTTTATGTAATAAACTTCACTGCAGAGTACTCAGCTCTGAACAGCTTAGAATTCCTAGGAACAAGTTCACATCATTACATGAACACTAAGGTGTGAAAGCCATCAGCAGAAAGGATGTTAAATAGACACTTGTGAAGCACGATGATGTTGGTGAACTATCAAAGTCATTGCCTTCCCCATGACTTCAAGAGCATCTGATTAAAATGCAGCATTTATGAAACCATTTTTATTCTAAAATGCTTGTAATGGACCTTGTACAATAAGGAGTGTTTTGTAATTTAAACTCTCTGTGTACTTTGTTGCAAAGAGAAGTAATATTGGAGATGAAAGATCTGGTAAATGATGAAGCAGATGATTCTGTTTCCACGTATGGTGCTACATCCTCCAAGTAGTTACTCATCATTCTCTCCAACCACCCCTCACTGAGGAATGAAGTATAGAGCAAATGGAGGTGTTCATACAATTTTGGGACCTGTGACTAAATCTCTTCATTCCTCTTCAGCCTAAGAAAGGAGACTACAGTACTGCGGAAGTAAAGAAAAATCTTTGGGTATATCTCAAGGATTTCAGCATACGTGGGAAAAACTGCCAATGTTTTCTGAGACATTATGTTACCTTGGGTCATTTATATGGAAGCAGAAGGAAATAAATTGAAAGCACCCACAGTAGGGCACACTACAGAGTCTAAGATTTTTAAAGGACACTGATAATGTCTGGAAGACAGGGAATATTACAATCAGCATAGGTTGCATTCAATGAACTCAGATCTCCTCTACCAGATTTACATTCCCATAGGCAGCAAAAGCAGGGGAAAAAAATCCAGACCTTAAACAAGTGGTACAGCTGGGAAACAAACAATTATTAAAAAGTACCATGCAATAAAAAAATACATGAACTATGTATTATATTAAACAAAACCCTGAAAAAAAGGTACTTCTGTTAATAACTGAAAAATGGCATGGCATATACAGATTCGCAAACAAACAAACAGACAAACAAACAACAATGGCATATTAGAAAGGAATAAGAGAAAGTAATAAAAGCCACATTACAAAGAATCAATTAACTCCTCTAAGTACAGACATACAGATGAGTACAGACTCTCATCCAGGTGCATTTCAAGTTCTGGAAGAGATTAATAGGAATGGCTATCTAATAAAAAAAATGTTAAAGCATCAGAGGACAAGGTAACAAAATGAAAGGGAAATGACAAATTCCAGAGGAAAACCGCAGCCCTATATTTATGTCCATCCAATGTGATGGACATTGCAACTGCAGTGAGCATATCTTGTCCTCCAGATGTGTTGATATCAGAGTCCAAAATACAACCTGGGCCTTGATGTGTTTAAGATATCTGCTGGGTGATTTTAAGTGCAACTAAGTTTGAGAGGCATTGGAAAGGAAAGGTCCGGTCTAAGGGAGACGCAAATGGTAAATCAACATCTGAAAATTCATACTAAATGTATAATAAAATCAAAGACATTAGAGAAACTGGAAATATATGACACAAAAAGGGAAGAAGGGCTAGCAAGGAAAGCTGGTATCCTTGAATCTGAGATGTTAAAAGACAGAAGGAAACAGCAATTTAGAGTATGAGAAGGGAACATTCTCAGGCAAACCAAGAAAATGAGTTTGAAGATTAAAAATTAAACATTACAATTAGAAAATAGGAAAATCAGTGTCAAGAAATAGATAATACACACACACACACACACACACACACACACAC
>CABHPH010044645.1:0-10643 GCA_902168325.1 Peromyscus nudipes | reverse complement strand
AAAGAAAAGAAAAGAAAAGCCAGAAATGTAAAATGTTGTGCATTCTCTTCATCCTTAAATGCTGTCGACTAATTTAAAGTTTGACTTGAACAGTCTGAGACTAACAAGCCACTCCAGCCCATGGGTTTTAGCCTATGTGCTACCAGTTTGAAACTGAGGGAAAAGGCCTTCTTAGGCTGTGGCTAGCTTCCTTGAGAATCCACATGTCTGGAATAACAAAGAGTCTCTTCTGTTGCTCTGCTATATATCTCACTGTGTAGCTAGATCCTATTTCCCCAAACATCTCCTCTTGGACACTCTTTAGCCACAATACCTTCAGTTACTTCTCTAGTGGCTTCTATACTCTGTAGAGTCCCTGTCAACCACCTCCATGAGCCCTTTCTCATCTGTTTTATGATCAGTCAACACAACGAACAAAGGGCCTCAGAGATAACAGCTTCTCTTGCTAGCCACTATTTTAGTTAGCTTTTCATGCCAGGGTCCAGACAAGGAAGCGATGATTCAGTCACCAAGGCTGATGCACAAGAGCCATGATCACAGACAGTGTGCCGAAGGCTAAGACTGTGAACAGAGGTCTTGATTACCCAGAATGTGAAATGAGGTGTGTGGATGACTGAGTGTCAGAACAGCGGATGGAACCAGCGGCTATGCCAGGGTAGAGGTGTGGCTCCATGCATCATCCTGACCTGCCTGGGACTGATTAGCCGTGGTGCGGCTCCATGCAGTCTTTAATTGATTGATTTGAGTTTGCGGTCAGAAAGCGACTGTAGGCTCCAGCTTATCTATAATTATCAGTAATCAGAACCAGACTTCTCGCTCCTCTAGCCTGCTTGTCTACTTTTCAGACTGCTGGATCCACTGCCTAATAGCTTTCAGTGCCTTAATGTGATACCTGGTGACCATCGGGAAAGAGACTCTAGGGGAATGGGTACGAAAGGTAACCGGCACAGCTGCTCCTTCATTAGCTTAATAGTGTGGCTACTCGGAGGTCAAGAGAGTTTCAAATGCCTCTTGTTCACAATTTAGCTAGTTTATTATAGGTAGAGTCCAGTGAAAGATTAAAATAAGAATTCCTGTAACTCTAGCCCAAACCTCTTTTCTACCCGAAAAAGAAAAGAAGAAAGAGAGGGAGAGAGGGAGGGGGGAGAGAAAGGGGGAGGGAGCGAGGGAGAGAGAGAAAGAGAGAGAGATCCTGACACTAATTAGAAGTGGGCTGGCTCACAGGACTCAGAATGTCCTCTCTAGGGGTGAGGCACTGCTTTTAGACCAAAAAATCCGACTGTAGATGAATTTCTAAATGATCTTATTAAATAAAAAACACGGAGCCAGAAATTTGGGTTAAAGCCTTAGAGAGATCAGGGAAATACAGAAAGTCATAACTCCGCAGCTTCCAAGGAGAGCGACTTCCTGTCTACTCAGGCTTATATGCCTTGCTTTTCTGCCCTCTCATTGGCTCTTATCCCAGCTACCTCTCTTCCTCTTCCTACACAGCTCTGTCGCTGTCTGTCTGTCTGTCTGTACAGACCTCCAGGTCTCTATGGTTGGTACTGGGATTAAAGGTGTGTGTCACCATGCTTGGCTCTGTTCCCTAGTATATCCTTAGAGGTGTATTATTACGGTTCTGGCGTCTCGGCCCCACTGAAACAGTAAATGTCTGGAATAATGACTCTCACGGACATGAAAAAGAAGGAAGCCCTGGCAGGTAGGAGGGATAGATGGGGGAGGAGGCAAAAAGAAAAGAAGAGAAGGGGGAGCAGGAAGGGGGAGGTGATGTGAGGGCAGCTGCTTCTCTCACCTCTGACGTCACAGGCATACCCTGCACTGCCCTATGGGGATAGGACCAGCCATCCAGGGATGCTGTCTGTGCCACCGACACCACTTGCTGATACTACAAAGGTGTGGACGCTGGGGCAACACCTCCTGCCAAGCAGTGACGTGACCCTTGAGCTAGGGTGCCTCTCACTTCTGAGCTCTCACTGTGCTTTGTCACTTCAATCCCAGGGATGATGCTTCCAGCATTCTGTCTGATAGCCTAGGAAGCAGGCCCTTGGCAGGGCCTGATGCTGCTCTGGCCCTGAAGGAGTAAATCCTTAACTGCATTTTAGGAATAAGTAAGCCAGGTCTTAAAGGAGTTTAAAGAAGAAAAAAATACTCTAAGTCTCACAGCCCAGCCAGGGTCCTCTGACCGGAAGCTAGGTCCTTAACCATCTCCAGTAGTCTTCTTGCCTCCTTCTGACAAATGTGCTCTCACAGCTGCAGCATCCTGTGAGCATAGTCTCCCTTTCCCCAGCAACAATGATGAGGATGGACTCAGGCCTCCGCTGCACCAGGTGAGTGCTCTCCCACTGAGCTGCACCCTCAGCCCTGGCGCTTTCTCTCTCTCTCTCTCTCTCTCTCTCTCTCTCTCTCTCTCTCTCTCTCGGAACAGGGAGGAAATGCTGGGGCGTCTTCTGAGGAAGGGTTCTAACTTCAACTTCTTTCCACTGTCCTAATCTCATTGAGAAGCCAACATCCAGACCAGACTGGGATGCCTCAGGTCCCATTGGTGCTGCAGGGTTCTTTTTGAAAACAGCTCGTGAGAGTCAGGGTAAGTAGAGAAGGAGCTAGATGTGAATCATGGAGCAGAACTGGACCAAGGGTGAGAACGGAAGTGGAACTCATGTGCCTCTCCTCCTCTCTCTTAGGAACAACATGTGACATAGTGAGCTAGGATCTGTGGGACACCACTGATACCATGATGAATAGACTACTCTCCACCCACCGGTCACATTCATACCGGAAACGACAGAAAATGAACAGAGAAAGAACTGGACAACAAATGTCGGGTGGTAACAAGGACTACGCATCCTTGTGCCGTGATTATATTCAAACCCCACACACAGCCACACTCCTCCCTTTTTATTCTCCTGCTGGTCATCTGCCTCCATCCAAACAGCACCTGTTATGTGTCCACATGGAAGGGATTGTTTTTGTATACAGTGACCAGGGAAGAGTTGGCATTGAAGTTGAGATAGAGTAAGTGATAGAACACAGGCAAACAAAACAGGGTAGGGGCAAAGGTCCTGCAGTAGGAACATGTCAGATGTGTTTAGAAAATGGCTCCACTGAAGCAAGAAAAGAGATGGTGGTAGAAATCCAGGCAACAGAGAAGGAGAAGGAGAGTAGGAAGGAGGGAGCACACCACACAGCCTTACAGGCCACGCGAGTTGTTCTGGACTCCACTCCAAGCATTATCTGAGGGCAGCATTTAAGACAAAGGACATGATGTTCCTTGCTGTGCTTAGAGGCTCACTATGGCTGTTCTGCAAGGGCCATGGTGGAGGTAAGAAGGGCTGAGAGTGGCTGAGACAGAGCTGACAGTGGTGGTGGCCATGACAGGCCATTTCTCAGAGGTACACTCATTAGTAGCTGGACTGCTTCCGATAAGAGACTTGGCCTCTTTTCTAGCACACTTCTGTAATTTGAAACAGGAGGATAACAGGAGAGGGCTTGGGAACCTAGTGTGGGTTAAGTGAAATAATCCACATGAAGGCTATACCTGCTGTGGGGTCCTTCTGTTTCTCAGAACGGAGTCTCCCACCTTGTGTAAAACCTACTGTGTATATTGTCAGAGACCAAGATGTAGAAAAAGCCATTCTGAGCCTACAGCAAGAATGTTTACCCTCATAGGCCTCATCTTTAAGGGTTTTTTTTTAATGGCTGTTATAAATTCATCTTCCAGCTTGTGTCATTCATGTTAGGGCCTCTGTGTGCCAGAAAGCATCAAATAATGTGACCAGCAAGGTCAAAGGAAGTCAGACAGAGTTCAATTTGTAGACTAAAACTTGGACACATTTGTAAAAATACCTTAATTGTGATCATGACTTCTGGATGATATTGCTGGATATTTTAATTTCCTTTTTGCTCTTCTACATTTTCCATATCAATGCAATCAAAGGGAAATTTCCAGAGCTTCAATTCGTGTTATCTACTTAACAAGGATGATTTGATTCTCAGATAACAAGTTGAAATTATGAGGGAGAAAATTATTTTTAAAAACTATTTTGTGGCTGTCACTTGTGTGCAAGACACATCAGGTGGACTTTAATTTGTGCAAGTTAAATTTTGGTGTGTGTGTGTATGTGTATGTGTGTGTGTATACACCTGTGTACACGCAGAGGCTAGAGGAGGAGCTCTCTGCCTTAGTCCTTTGAGTTAGAACCACTCTCTGAACACGTAGTTCTTGTGTTTGAGCTATGCTGGCAGCTAGCACGGCCTGGTGACTCTCTTGTCTCTGCCCACCCCAATCACTACCATTACGGATGTGTATGAGACTATGCCCAGCTTCTTGTGTGCATGCTGGGAATTCAAACCTAGGCCCTCACACCTGTGCAGTAAGCACTATTACCCACTAAAAACATCTCTCCAATCTGTAATTTAATTATTTAAGTCCTATGCAATGATAGTAACAGACCCACAAGATTGAAACATGGTAATATAGGCTGAGTATGACATGAAAATGCTTGGGACCAGGAGTGGTCTAGACCCCAGATATTCTCATATTTGATAATTTTATACATACATATAAAAAAGTATTTGTCTCATATATGCTTGAAATGCACATCCTGGGGGTACGAGTATAATATTCTCAGTGCATTTGTGTTTTCACTCCTATTTAACATGTGAGGTCAGGTGTGGAAATTCTACTCATGAAAGATGTCAACATAATGGTTGATGCTCAAAATGTCTTAGAGTTTGAGGCATATTAGATTTAGAGCTTGGTGCTAGTGGGTATATTTAGAAATTATGGCTTATAATAGAATAAGATACAGCATACCAATAGCATTTAAGCAATGAATGACTGTGGGACAGCAAGCGCTTCTGCCGGGGTCAGGCACATGGTATAATGATCTCCCCTGCAGAGGGTAACTTATTTCTAGAAAAGAACCAGAGCCCCTCCTAGTTCACACAGGCCAGTCTGGCCAGCAGCTTTGTGCTCTTGGCAGGTGCTAACTATGCAGAGAGGAGCTCAGCCCTCTTCACCTTGGGCCTGGTGCCTTCAAGAAGGTTCATGCAGTCATTCACATGGCTGAACAACTCCTCTTAAAGCCTTTCATGTGGCCATAGTGTGTTAGTTAGGGTTGTTTTTTTTTTTTTCTTTCATTTCTTTTACTTCTAAATAGTAGCCAATTGCATGGACAGACCACACTCAATTTAATCCACTCATCTGTAGATTAACCCTGGGCTCCTTCTAGTTCTTGAGATGGCAAACAAAGCTGCTATGGGCATTCTCTTCTACATCATTGTAAGGACATGTGCTTGCATTTCTCTAGGGGAAATCCTGAGGGGCTGGAAACCTGAGCCATATGGCAAATATATCTGTGCTTAACTTTTAAGGGATCGCCAAATGGTTTCCCAGCTTATGGACTCTGATTATTCTACATAATAATAATAATACATAACTCTGATTATGTAGAATAATCAGAGTTATGTATTATTGTGGGAAATTTTTGTTTACTTGAGACCCGGTCTTACTATGTGGCCTAGGTTGGCGTGGAACTTGCTTTGTAGCTTAGACTGTCCTTCAAATTTCCAGTCTTCCCAGTCTGTATGAGCAGGGATTATAGGCTGTGGGCCAATATGCCCAATTTGATGCCTTTATTTTCTAATTTTACTTGGGGGGGTCTTTTTTTAATGACAAAATAAAACATAACAGGATAAAGCAAACTCCATCACATTGAGGCTGGACAAGGCAACTCAACACAAGGAAAAAGTCTCAAGAGCAGGCACAAGATTAGAGACCCACTGTTCACACACTCAGGAGTCCCATAAAAATACTAAACTCAAAGCTGTAATATATACACAGAAGACCTGGTACAGACCCATGTAGGCCCCGTGCTTACTGCTTCAGTCTCTGTGAGTTCATATGAGCCTTGCTTAGTTGATTCTGAGGGCCCTCCTTTCCTGGTGTCTTCCATCCCCTCTGGCTTTTACACTCTTTCTGCTTCCTCTTCTGCAGGGTTCCCTGAGCTCTCGGGGGAGGGATTCGATGGAGATATCTCATTTAGAGCTGTGTGTTCCAAGGACTCTGGTACCTACATGGAGCCTTCATCCCTAAATTCTAGTGTCTCGTGCAAGAAGACACTTTGCAGGCTACCAAAGGGAAAATGTAAACACCAACCCAGCCACAAAATTTTGACCTACAATCTGTCCTCCTTGCAAGATATGATAAAGCAATAGTGATATAGAACTTGCCAGAGTAACCAACCAATGTCTGAGTTGACTTAATGGCTACTCCTAGACAGAGAACCCATACCTGACACTTCTTGGATGACCAAGAACCAGAGACTAGATAGCCCAGAGAACTAAGGTAAAATCAAGCACTACTGATCAAAAAAGAAAGAAAGAAATAAAGAGAGAGAGAGAGAGAGAGAGAGAGAGAGAGGGAGGGAGGGAGGGAGGGAGGGAGGGAGGGAGGAAGGAAGGAAGGAAGGAAGGAAGGAATGAAAAAGAAATAGAAATAGAAAAAAAGTATCAATAAAATGACTCCTAATAATATTCTGCTGTGCTCATAGGTCAGTGCCTTACTCAGTCATCATCAGAGAGGCCTCCTCCTGGAGCAGATGGGAACAAATGCAGAGACCCACAGCCAGTCATTGTCCTGGTCGGTTTTAACAGCCAGTTTGTCAGAACCTATCATTACCTGGGAAGAGAGTTTTAGTGATGAATTATCTAGATCAAGTTGGCCTGTGGGTGATCATATCTGTGAGGACTGTCATAATTATTAATTTATGTAGGACACTATAGGTGTCACTATTCCCTAGGCTAGCCCCTGAACTGGAAGAGAGTGAAGAAAACTAGCTAACAAGCAAGGAAGGATTTTCCATTTATTTCTCTCTGCCCTTGTCTGTAGATGCGATGTGACCAGCTGCTTCATGTTCCTGCCACCTTGATTTCCCTGCTATCAAGATATGTAACCTCTGAATTGGAAGCTAAATAAACCCTTCGTCCCTTCCATTGATTTGTATCAGAGCAACAGAAATGAAACTAAAACACATATTTGTTTTCAACTTAAATTAGAGATACCAGAACTTCAAGACCTCATCATCATCATTAGAGCTTTTCCACTCTGTCCATGACCATCAAGGACATACATCAGAACTTCTGTTCTCACCCTTGAGACTGTATTTCTCCTGCTAGCTCTTCTTCTCCATATTCACATCCAGGTGGACATCAGATCTATCCGAGGCTCTTTTGAAAAACAAGCACATTTTTCCCCTCCAACAGTAACCCCATCAGACTGTGGATTTAATTCCTAGACTCCCAAAACAGACTTCCAATCTGTTTTGTATTTTAGCCTCTTACACTTCCAGGCCTTCCAACATAACAAGAATCGTATTTCTTGGCCACCATCTTTAATCACGTTAATCCCTTTCTCAGAATACCGTGTGTGCTAAAAAAAGAAAAGTCTGAAACTTTCATACTCTTTATTATGATTAATCACACAGAAATGCCCCATAGTCTTACAGAGCACTGGCATAGGCTGGGTTGTCCAACAACTGTACTGACATGGAGCCGAGTGTTCTCTATGCTTATATGTTCAACACCCATGAGAAAAGAAGTCTCAGGCAAGCAGTGTGATAGACCCAGATCTGCATTCAAAGGGCACCAGATGGCATTTCCAGGTTCTGGTGTCCTGGAACAAAGGAAGAATTACACCAGCAACAGAAGGAAAGTGATAGAAATAGAGACAGTTTATAACCAACAATGACCAGCATAGTACAATAACCTCAAGGGCTCAATAGTGGTACGCATGCCTTGACAGTAACCAACAGCTCCATAATTTGATTAAAGCCCCACTCAACAAGAGGAAAAGCATGCATAGGACTGGAAACCTAGCCAATACCCAGGGCTAGTGAAGTCATAGATCTTGGAGGAGAACCTACAACTGTCACTTTTGTAAAACAGCACAATCCCAAACTTCATCCAAATATTTATTATACCCACAAGTAAGTGTAAATCCTACCCCTCCTCAAGGACATGTCTCTTGGCAAGAGACAAAGATCGTTATAGAAAAACACAACTGATCAAAATACGGAGTTGTAGAGCTCACTCCAACTGACACACCCACAACTCCTGCACCTAAGGCTCGGTGATCACTGTGGATGAGAGGGTGGTAAGATTTGAAGAGCTGGAGGAACAGGGAATTTGCCATGAGATTGTGTCTCCTAGGAATTTCAGAAGCTACACACATAAAATCTCACCAACACGAATGCTTAAACATAAGCTGAAGAAGGACAACACCAATAGATGTGCTAATATGGAAGGCAGAAAGCTCAGAAGGCCCCCCCCCCAAAAAAAAAAAAACACTACAGGCAACTAAGGAATTTTGAGAGTGAGATAAATATGGAAGGGCATAAATATGGAAGGGCATAACAAATGGTTGACCAAATGATCAGCTCTGAAAATATATACATACAAATAACATATGGTCTGAGAAGGTTGTATTTATATATTTAGGAGTTTGTGTGTAGTGTGTGTGTGTGTGTGTGTGTGTGTGTGTGTGTGTGTGTGTGTGTGACAATTAAAGAAAAGGAGGCTATGAATTGAAAGAGAGCAATAGGGAGGGTCCATGGAAGGAAAGAGAAGGGAGAAAATATGCATATATTATAATCTTTAAAAATCATTTACAAACAAAAAGGAAATAGCACTCCCAAGAATGAAATGGGCTAGAGAGCTGGGATAGGTCTGAAACTCAAAATCCCCCATGAAAGTCCTGATCCTTTATAGGTCATTTACATAGTGCCAGCCTCTCACACTCACACATGAGGAAGCTGACACTTCTCTTACACTTAGCTCTGTTTTGCTACATGTGGGTGGAAAAGGTTGTCTATCTTTCTGCCAACTGACTCCTTTCATGCTAATTACCCTGCCTCCCTTTGCCCAGGCCCTACTCTCCCTCCACAGTAGGATGGTGCAGAAGACACCTGCCCATCTTAGTCAACTCCTCAGCACCCTCCAAAGCTCTCCACCCCATTGGTCTTGGCCTCCACCAGTCATTGTGTGTGGTACCACCCACAGAGGGGGTGACCTTAGTTAAAGTAGCTGTTTGCAGCTGAAACACCCCCTGTAAGGGTAAAGCCCCAGGGATCTCTGCCATAGCACTCCAAGCGTCCAGGGACAACATGGCCTTTTAAGTGGGGACTTAGGTGCACCACTCTTGTGCCCCTTGGATCCATAGCCTCACACACATTCAGAGAGTAGCAGATCTTTTGCTGTTCTGGGAAACATCTCTTCCTAGAGAAAAAGCAAGAGGAGGGAAGTTGGTGAGATAGGTTACAGTCCCTATCCCTGAATCTGGTCCAGGATGAACACCGTGATCTAATCTTAGAGCCTTCTATATGAAACTGCTCACACATGGCAAATTCAATTGCTTCTCACTATGTATGGCCTTGGGTAGGGCCTCAGTCTTCTCTCAAATAGTTTCTGGAAATCTCACAAACAAGACACTACTTGAACTTCTTGTATCTATGTCATATAGACAGGAACTTTATCAATTGTCATCCCATTGGTGCCTCTCAGAAACCACCCTATGATCTCCTTAGCAACCCTTTTAAAGATAAGGGGGTCAAGCCCACCAAATGCTACGTGTGACCATTTGAGACTCAGTTTGTGGAGCTTCATGAGGGAGTTGGAGGCAGCACCAGCCAGTTAAGCTGGCCCCAGATTCCTTGGCCAAAGAGAGTGCATGCAATAACAAATGCCTGTCGTAATAAAGCTGCTAAGTGCTGGAGTCATTTGTCTCCCAGCAGTAGATAATGGAATCAGAGACACACATTTTATTAAAAAAAAAAAAAAAAAAAAAAAGACAGATTACAGGAGAGAAAAGATTATTCTAAAATCACATGTGCATGAAGTAAAGAGTTGTTTAAAAGATGTCTAAAAGAATATTAAGTGTGTTGCTAAAAAATTAAACCTCCTTAATGTTTTTTTGGGGGAGGGGAATTACTGAAATTGATTTCAGAAGCTAAAAAAACTGACTAGACTAGTAACCAATGGATACATTTAAATAGAAACGTCAATGTTTATTACTGTTTTTTAATGGCTCTTGCAAATACAATTTCATCATTCCAATGAAAGAGTCCTTCCAACGTTTACGAAGAAATCAACACATTGGTACTAGTGCTAAGAGAAGAAAGAACTGAGGGCTCAGTCCTAAACAGAACCAAGGCTCAGGGAGCATCCTGGAAGAGGAGGCTGAAGGGATGTACGAGCCAGAGGATGGAGGGGGTGCTGTAGAGTGCTGTCCTCTAGGCGTGGCATGGCCATCACAATCAGGATTTAATAGCAGTTGTGGGCATCTGCACCAGATGTGCAAAGAACAAGCCAGCCAGACTCCCAGTGTCAATGAGTAGATGATCTCTAGGTCCAGCCCCATCCTGGGGAGATACTGGCAATGGAGAGTTGCTGGGGAAAGGAGAATCCTTCTTGACTGAGGATATGGCTACTGGTAGTTTTCTCCAGTGGATGGCCCCATGCCCATGCACTTATGGGTATCAATAATTACATTTAATGAGTTACCACACAAAAAAGACATAGAGTTGGGAAGAATTGTGCTGGGGAGACATAGAGGGGAATATAGTTGAGGAGAAAATGGGGGGGGG
>CABHPH010044643.1:0-21257 GCA_902168325.1 Peromyscus nudipes | reverse complement strand
CTCTCTCTCTCTCTCTCTCTCTCTCTCTCTCTCTCTCTCTCTCTCTCCAGTTCAAGTCATGGCTGCTGCCAGCCGGGAACAGAATAAGGATTCATGATCCTAGTTGCAGTTATCAAGTTCATTTATGTTCTGGCTTTGATTCTGCTCCTCGTGGTCCGGCAGGATTGTCAATGCACACCTCCTCCCTCAGGTGAGTTCCTGGGATCTGACTGGGGTGGGGTGGGACTAGGGGGGAGAAGTGTAGACTTAGAGCCACAGTGACTAAGAGGGCCAGTCTTCCCTGTAGAACTGCTCCTGGCCCTCTTCAGCCACCCACCACTTCTGCCTGCTTCTTCTGGGTCTCCAGGCTTGTTCTTGACCTCACCCCACACCATTCCAGGACTTGTAGAGGAGCCAAAGACTAATGGAAATTAGTTGCTGCAGAGTAGGAGGCAGGGCTAGAAGAAATGGATGATCAAGACGGCGGAGAGAAATCACTGAACAGTGCTGTGACTGGATGTGATGGGCAATGAATAGGTGTGATCCCGCTAGGAAGTCAGCAGACAGTCTCCTGTACCCAGGCTTTGTGCACCCTGCAAACTATCATTCTCATCCTGCTGTGGGATGTCCTGGATGCTGTGAATATATGTTGCTATGATTGATTGATAAATAAAATGTTGATTGACCAGTGGCCAGGCAGGAAGGATAGTGTAGGTGGGACAAGGAGAGAGGAGAATGCTGGGTGGAAGAAGGCTGAGGAGAGAGACTCTGCCAGCTGCCACAAGGAGAAGCATGATATAAGATACCGGTAAGCCACGAGCCACGTGGCAACTTATAGATTAATAGAAATGGGTTAATTTAAGATATAAGAACAGTTAGCAAGAAGCCTGCCACGGCCATACAGTTTGTAAGCAATATAAGTCTCTGTGTGTTTGCTTGGTTGGGTCTGAGTGGCTACGGGACTGGCGGGTGAGAGAGATTGGTCCTGATTGTGGGCCAGGCAGGACCAGGAAAACTCTAGAAATCACTGAAGAGTGCTGTGACTGGATGTGATGGGCAATAGGTGTGAGCCCTCTAGGAAGTCAGCAGACAGACTCCTGTACCCAGGCTTTGTGCACTCTGCAAACTGTCTTTTTCATCCCCTACAAGTACAGCTGCCAGGTCAAGATGCCACTTGGCCCCCACTGATCAGGATTGCTATGTGCTGACTCTGAGGAAATATTTTCCTTTTTGTGGGGATTCCCCTGCAGGCTTTACAGCTGGCAGGGGAAAGATGATCCACGAAGACAAGAGGGAAACTCGGCTCAGCCCAATTTAATTGTAACTGGCACTGGAGCGGGACTTCCAGAGTCTGACCCAGATCATTCTACTTTAGCCATATTTAAGCACAGCCCAAATTTGGAAAAAAGTATTCAGATAACAATTAACTCAACCCCAAAGTGCACAACAATTTAAGATATGTTTACATTGAGATTCCTTACAAAGTCTATCTGGCTTCTCTCATAAGAATGAGTACTGTTGACTCAGAGACAGTGCCCAAGATGTAGGGTCTAGGGAGTTTGACTGAGGCGACCATACCACCTGTGGGTGTTGGGATTATCCTGGCCCTAAGGTAGCATAGAAGTCACTTAGGCTGCTGTAAAGCACAGGTGACATCACTCATAAGAGTGGGTTTATGGTCTAAAGGCGATGCTCAAGACTTAGGGGAAAGGTCTGGGATAAGTAAAAACATGAATTCTGAGAGATAAGACAGAGCCTGTGTCAACAGACAGCAAAGGAACAACAGGTCATAAAAATGACATCATTTCGAGTTCCAGGAAGAACAGCTGTGCACCTCATTCCTTTGAAGAGGTGAGCTGTGTGTTAAACTTTCCATGTTTCTCCAGGGCTTATCTGTGTACACAAGGCTCTTTGTTCTCTACACCGATTATCCTCAATGGTGCTAATCTCTTATTAACCACAGATGATTCTCGGCCCTAGCCAGATCAGGCAACAGCAGTTCTTAGCCCAAATAGCACATGAATAGCCCCATCCCAATTCTTCATAAAGCCCTGGCTCCCCCATGAAACCTCTGGAATTGGCCTTGCACTATCCATGTTAATGTCAGAATTCTTCTTTTCCAAGGACCCACAAGAATGGCCCATTAAACTCTGAGAGAGTGTTTAGTAATGTTTCCAGGCAAAAAATTCAAAAGACTCCCCCCAATTCATCCCTAAATCACCACAGTTAGGTTATCACAGAAGTAGCCCCACTTGTCTGAGACCAATTTCTGCCCGATTTCATTTCTGTTGCTATGACAAAGACACCATGACCAAAGCAACTTGTAGGAATTTTTTTAAAAACTACATGTGTTTTTATATATATATATACATATATATATATATATATACACCAGGTTATACTCCATTATTGAGGAAAGTAAGTAGGAACTGAAATCATCACATTTATAATCAAGATCAGAGAAAGAGAAATGTACCCATGTTACCTTTCTGCTTGTTCAGGTCAGTTGCTCCCGTCTCACATAGTTCAGCATTCCCTAGCTGGAAATGATGCTGCCTAGGGACTGAGCTGGGTATTCTAACATCAATTAGCTTAAGACAACCCTGGGTTCTGGGTCACAGAGCCTTTTAGACAGGGCCAGCCATGTTCTGTAGATGTGTTTTTCTGTCCCACCTGCCAGAGTCACAAATAACCACACTGAGATTTCTTATTGATAAGTATTGAATCCCCAGTTTTTGGGTATCCTCTGGGGATGCAATAAGCCAATCAAGCTGAATTAATAAGGCCAGGTTTAATAAACAGCAAAGCAACTCCTGGAAAGGCAGGAGGGAGAGCACAGGGCAGATTGGAGCCCCAGTTATTGGGTATGCTCCACCAATGTCATAAGTCAATCAAGCCAAATTAATAAGTCCAGGTTTAATAAATAGAGTGAAGCAACTCCTGGATGCCTCTTGGGAAGGCAAGAGGGAGAGCCAGGGCAGGTCCGGTGACCAGGTCTTCAATATCCTGTTGGCATGGTTTTGAGAAGCCCCAGTGGAGGGACTGACCCTTGACATTCTGAGGGTGGGGTCTGGAGAGGGCAGCTCCAGGGGAGAACCCCAACACTTATTATTTATGAAAGCTTGGCTGATAGCTTAGGCTTGTTTCTAACTAGCTCTTTTAACTTAAATTAACCCATTTCTATTAATTTACTTTCTGCTTCATGCCTATATACCTTTACTCTGTACTGCCCATACTGCTTTCTCTGAGTTCTGATGTCTCCTGGAGACCCTCCCTTTCTTCTTCCCTGAGTTCTCTGTGTCTAGCTGCCCCACTATACCTCCTACCTAGCTAATGGATGTCTAACATTTTATTAAACCAATAAGAAGGTGCCTTGGCAAAGACACATCTTCACAATGTACAAAAAGATTATTCCACAACAATACTCTTCATGGATGTATTATCTCTGTCTGCTTTTAAGCTACAAAGGCAGATTGAGCAGGTATGACTGAGACTGTCTGACATGCAAAGACCTTTGGTATTGACCAGATGGCTGTATTTCGTATTCTGTTAGCCATGACCCCCTTAAGCAGTTAGGCTTCAAGGTGGGTCCCCCTTCCTCATCAATGGACCACTGCCCTTGATGTTACTGTCTCCTGACCACTCCACCTGATGGGATTTTCTATACCCTGCTGCTGGGATTCCAAGTTAGAAATTCAGTTTCCTAACATCACCTCAGCCTTGAGCCATCATCATCCCTGAGCTTCCAACAATACTGGTGTCTTCTCCCTGGTCATTCTCACTGTGCTTCTCAACAAGGGTGCCCCAGCATCCCACAGAGTAGGATGGTCTATGCTCACTCCCCCTGGAAATGTTTGCTGATACATCCACTCTGGTACACGTACTTCTCTGAGATTTTTGATCACCACTCTTCTACTACCAGATTTAACCAGCCTAGATTTCCTTTGTCCTGTAGTGTGGACTATCCTCTGACCAGTTCCAGGAAGCCATCCCTGGAGCACTGCAGTGTGTCCAGGGGATCTGGCACGTGTTGTTCTAGAGTTGTTCTTTTACTATGATAAAACACTATTGAGAGCAATGTAAGGGAGAAACTGATTTATTTGACTTCTGTTTCTAAGCTTGTCTGTCACTGAGGGAAGTCAGGGCAAGATTCAGAAGCAGACCGACTAGCTATTCCACACAACATTATCTATGACCAAGGAACTTATTCACAGCCATAGAGGAATTGCAGGAACCAGGGAGGATGCTGTTTGCTGTCTGGATCACTAGCTCCTATATAGCTAGATTTCTTTTTTTTTTTTGGTGGGGGGGAGGGGATTTCGAGACAGGGTTTCTCTGTGTAGCTTTGCACCTTTCCTGGATCTTGCTCTATAGACCAGGCTGGCCTCGAACTCACAGAGATCCACCTGCCTCTGCCTCCCGAGTGCTGGGATTAAAGGCGTGCGCCACCACCACCCGGTGAGCTAGATTTCTTATCCAACCAGATACCACCTGCCCAGGGAAGGGTAATGCCCACAGTGCCTGGGCACTCCTACATCATCGACAGTCAAAACAGTCCTTCAATGACACTCCCTTCATAGGTGACTAGGCTGTTATCAAACTAACAGTTAACGCTAATCGGCAAAGATGTCCAAGTCTATGATCTGAGAGTACAGATCAGGAAAAACTGTCCCCATAAAACTTCTGTTCCACTCTGTCCACCAGCCTCTCACACCATCCTGTTTCCACACAGTCCACATAGGCAGCTTCTGGAGATTCTCCAGAACAAACAGATCTGGAAAAGACATCCTGAACTTTTCTTGCCATAACTGACAGTGCCTACCCCTAGCAAAAGCATGAGATAACAGATAAGAGAATTTTCCTGATGGAGAGCAGGGATTGGCCAAACCCAGATCTACATCTTCAAACAAGAAAGAATAGCTGTGCTTTACTTAGCACAGTGGAAGCTCACTCTGGGATTTGATTTTTTTACTTATTTCTCTCTTTAAAAAAAGTTACCCTTGCAGAGGACTTTCTTGTTCCAGAGGCAGAGACCGTCTCTGAGGCCCTGCTCCACATCCTAACCTCATGGCATGTTTCCTTCACAGACGCTGCTTCTCTTAGCTACAGGTTCACTGTTGGCAACTCATGGTCTGGAGCATGGTGGCACGAAGTCCAAGGCCAACTGAATAAAAGGGATTTTATTTATTGCGGCATTACCCACAGCTGCCATGCCATTGGTCTTCTGGGGAACAGACTGAGTGCCACAAAGATCTGGCAACCACAGGTTGACATTCTGAAAGATGGAGTTGACCTGTTGAAAGCAAAAATGGTTGACATAAAGTCAGAGACTAAGACAATGAGAGGTAAGTTTCAAATGGCCCCCTAGTGCTGGGGATGTAGCTCAGTGGTAGAGTGCTTGCCTAGCATGTATGAGGCCCTGGGTTCAATCCCCACTGCTACAAATTAAATAAAGAACATAGCAGATGGTCCCTTGAGGGAAAGAACAGGATTTGTGACAGGTTAGGGACATTCCTTGTTTTCATGGAGGAAGAAAATAAATCCCTGGTCATCCCACCTAAGAGGTCCAGCAGCAGGGAGGGCAGAGCAAGGTCAGGATGGGAAGGGAGGTGGGTAGGCAAACAGGATCATCAAGGCCAGAGGCTGATCTCTTTCCCATGGGCACAGAGCCCCTCACTCTGCAGGCCACAATGCATTGTGGGTATGAAGTAAATGGAGATTTCCGTGGATTCTGGGACTTTGGCCTCAATGGACAGAAAATGTTGCGTTTTGACTCAAGCACTGGAAAGTTGACTGAAGTTGATTCTGAATCCAGCCAGATGAGAAGTATGTTGGAGAAAGACAAGGAAGTAACTAACTTCTTATACATGACCTCACGGGGGGACTGCAGGTCCTGGCTTGAGGAGTTCAAGTTGCACGAGGGAGAAAAGCTGGAGCCTACAGGTAACTGGGAAGAAGAGAGGGAGCTCTCTGCAGATGAGGGTGTGTGTGTGTGTGTGTGTGTGTGTGTGTGTGTGTAATAATGTAATCACCAAGAGTTCTGGGGATGATGGCCGTTTTTTCCATCAATCATTTTATTTCTCACCCTCTCCTATCTCATTAATTGTGTTTACATTGTTCTCTCACTGTGTTTCTCACAGGCTGTTACGCACTGGGCAAACTTCTATTTCTTGGCCTTTTCCTCATTCTAGACTCTCTGCTGCTTTTCATCTCACTTGAAATTTTTTCTTCCCTGCCACCATCCTCACAGGTCAGCTCCTCTCCTGTCTGCAGGAAAGATGTGGCCCCATCATTACCCTGTTTCCCCTGCCATAGCTGCAGGAATCTTTTGAGGACAGGGGACATACCCTCT
Organism: Peromyscus nudipes; assembly: GCA_902168325.1. Lineage (NCBI taxonomy): Eukaryota > Metazoa > Chordata > Mammalia > Rodentia > Cricetidae > Peromyscus > Peromyscus nudipes. The sequence continues at coordinate 14,926 of CABHPH010044643.1, read as the reverse complement.
CTCCCTTTCTACTGAGGGCCCACCCAAACAGTTGTTGCCTAGCAACAGGGGCAGGGGGTGGAACTCTGTGTGTTGCTGAATCACCTGAGCACCCAGAAGCTAAGGTGAGATTTCCCCAGATTTAAGGTCCTGTTTAAAGACTCAGCTTGTGTTTCCACTTCAGCCTCGCTAATTGTTGCTCCAGATGTGAACCAGCCTCCGTCCTTGGCAAGCAAGTCCAACATCTCTGTCCTGCTGATGATCCTCACCTGCTTCCTCCTGCTTCTTTACAATATTTGTGAAGACAGGTACTGAGGGCAGGACAGGAAGTGGTATAAGGGACAGATAGTTGAGAAGTGAGGAAGCAAGAGTGAATTCCTGGAGTCCTGCTCTTGTCCCTCAACTGCAGCATTGTGTTGAGAAAGGAGGCAGGAGATCTGGAGTTCACGTCACCTGCTAGACATAGCTTGTGCATGCTCAGCCTTGACAGGACAGGAATCATGTCACAGACCAGTGGGAAATGAGGAGGGAACACAGCAGGTTCCTAATCTGGAGGGTTCCGTGATGCAGATGTGGAAACAGCAGGAACACAAAAGAACATGGTAGTTCCACTCAATGTGTAGAGGGAAGAAGATTCCATCCCACAGACAAAGATAAGAAGATATAAATAAAGAGACGGCCCAGTGGCAAAACCACATGCTACTCATCCTCCAGACCTGGGTTCCATTCTCAGCACCCACATGGCAGCTCACAACCATACATCTCCAGGTCCAGGGGATCCAGCCTCTTCTTCTACACAGACCCCAGCCATTCCCATGGTGTACTTACATACATGCAGGCTCACACTCATACACAGAAACTAGAAATGAATCAAGCAGCAGCAGCCTCCAGAACCCCTGGAGCAGTGTCCACACTGGAGGCTGGGGGACTGAGCTGCTGCTGGAGTCTTCTGCTCCCATCTGGGCTGCTCAGATGGACAAGGTGAGGCAGGGACAGTCATGCACCACACACACACACACACACACACACACACACACACACACACACACAGAGTTGTGATGCCATCTCAGATTTTGAGTTTCAGAATGAAAGAGAAAGCATGTCTGGAACCCCACTCTAGTCCTGGATAACCAGGTCCAAAGGCTATTTTGGATAGGGCTCTTCCCTGCTCCCTCAGCCCCTCCCATAAGGCCCTGAGTCAGGAAGCAGAGCCAGTCATTACCACTTTATTCTGAACTTCAGGTCTGCAGCAGGGCCTGGGGCTGACTGGGACATGAGAAAGAAGGGAGGAAGACAGTAGAGGCTCCAGGGATGCAGAGTCCAGGAGTGATGGAGGAGAGAACTGGATGTCCCTCAGTGAGGGTGACTGTGGGGTGGTGATAACTGGTACTGGGCACCCAGGAGAAATGACCCAGGCTGTCCTCAGACCCTTCAATAGACATGTTTTCTAGGTGTAGGTTGAAGATGCTCCTGAGAATGTTCTGAGAATTCGTCTGGTGCAGCCACTCTCCCTCTCATCGGCCTCAAACAAATGAATCATGATGTTTCCAGCACAGTGTGTGTCACGATCCTTCACTCTGTGCTGGTCACTTGGGCCCTTTCTTATCACCTTGTGCTGATTTCTTGGTGCTCCTTGGATGGATTTTGCTCTTAACATGTAACTCAACATCTGGAAAAGAACATGGTTATGTGCCCATCCCTAGCATAGGAAACAGGATAACCAGATCCCCTTAGTGGGAGTGTGAAGTTTTTACACTTGCATATATAACTGGCAATAATCAAATATCTCAGGTGTCACTAAAGGAAACCTGTAACAGCTAATCATAGAACATGGAAATTGATAAACAGTTGTTTAGTAGAAGTTACTGGTAACTGTAACAGGGCCCCAGACCTTAGCACAGCTGACTCCATCATGGAACTGCCATTCAAGAGGTAAAACTCAGCACACAGATAGCACTTCCTGCCAAAACTAAAACAAAGGCCTGATCCATCCCAGTCCATAGTTAAGGGAAGTCTCTGAATGTACTCACCTTGCCTTTTGACTTCTGTATTTCCACTTCTGGCTAGCCATTCTTGTTAACTGAAGTATGTCTACCCAAAGCATGGGTTTTTGTGCTTAAAAACTCTACCTGAGGGTCGATGCTACACAGGGATCCCAAATACCCAATGTAGTTAGCTAGCCAGTTAATAAAAAGTTTCTATTGACTTAAATCTGTGTCTGAAAATTCTTCTCTGGTGAGTTTCCCACAATATTTCTGGAAGTCCCAAGGACATCCTAGAACAAGACCTGAAGACACCAGAGGTCTCAGAGTCTTGGAATGATAAAGAATGTGGTGGTCAAGGAGCTCCAGGGGCAGTGGTCCTCAACCTGTGGATCTCAACCCTTTTCAGGTCAAAGGGCCCTTTCAAATGGATCACACATCGGATATGCTGCATATCAGATATTTACATTACAATTATATCAGTAGCAAATTACAGTTACGAAGGAGCAACAACAATAATTTTATGGTTGGGGGTCACCACAATATGAGGAACTGTGTTAAAGGGTCACAGCATTAGGAAGGTTGATATCCACTGTCCTAAGGGGTGTGCACCCTGAGTTCTAGGTCCTGACATGCTCTTTGATCAATTGCTGCCTAACGCTTCTGAGGAGTCTGACGTCTCCACCCCAAAAGGAAACAAATTAGAAAGTCACTTGGTCTATCACATCTGGAGGTGAGTCTGGTTAAGGTGCCTTCTCTCTGGACACACAGGAGCAGTCTTACAAGGCCACTGGTCCAGTGTCTGGAATCTGTGAGACCTCACTTGATTCTCTGTCTGTTCAGGTGTATGAGTGTGCGGTGGTCACTACTGGTTGTCTTCACTCTGTGTGTGTGTGTGTGTGTGTGTGTGTGTGTGTGTGTCTGTATCTGTGTCTGTGTGTCTGTGTGTATGTATCTGTCTCTCTGTCTGTCTGTGTGTTTCTGTCAGTTCTGGTTCTCTGTATTGGTCGGTGACATTCTCTGATATGAGAATCCCCTGGTTTAAGACCTGTGCCCTTCCTATTGGGGACCCAAATCTTTTTTGGGTTCTTCCAAGTCACCCAGAGATAAAAACAAACAAAACAACAGAAACAAGGACCCTCCCTGTCCTCCCTGAGTGGGAGCACTTGCTTGGCTCATTGCTTGACTCCTGCTCATGGTCAGGGTTGGTCTCTGTGTGGAGGTGAGGAGGAGCCAGGTTTCTCATTCAGGGCCCTCTGTCATCTAAGTTAATGCACACAAGGAGGCTGAAATAGTTCCCAGGAGAGCATTCCCTCCACTCCATGTCTTGTGGGGGGCCATTCCCCACCCTGACATTTCCCCAGAGTGCTCTTGAGTAGAAGCAGCAGGAAATATTAGTTAGAAGAACAGAGTGGAGATTAAATGATAGAAAATACAGGATAGCCTTGAGAGGGCCTAGGTCCTAATCCATTGGGCTCTGACTCTGTCTGCCAAAGGGTTTTTTTGTTTGGTTTTTTTTTTTTTTTTTTTTTTTTTGGTTTTTTGAGACAGGGTTTCTCTGTGTAGCTTTGCGCCTTTCCTGGAACTCACTTGGTAGCCCAGGCTGGCCTCGAACTCACGGAGATCCGCCTGGCTCTGCCTCCCGAGTGCCTGGTGACCCACGCCTTTAATCCCAGAAAGCCAGCCTTTAATCCCAGGGAGTGGTGGTAGAAAGCAGAAAGGTATATAAGGCGTGAGGACCAGAAACTAGAGGCATTTGCCCTGGAGAGGCATTTGGCCTGGAGATGCATTTGGCCTGGTTAAGCATTCAGGCTTCTAGCAGCAGTTCAGCTGAGAGTCATCTGGATATGAGGACATAGAGGCTTCCAGTCTGAGGAAGCAAGACCAGCTGAGGATCTGGCAAGGTGAGATAGCTGTGGCTTATTCTGTCTCTCTGACCTTCCAGTGTTCACCCCAATAACTGGCCTCAGGTTTGATTTTATTAATAAGACTGTTTAAGACTCATGCTACATCTAAAGGCGTGCGCCACCACTGCCCGGCTGCCAAAGGGTTTTTAAAAGAATGCCAAAGGGTGGAGCAAAAGACCTCCCCAGCACAGGCAAGTGCAGACCATCTCAGACACCTGTACTCAGGCCCACGGTCCAATCATCTTCTTTATGCAGACATGCTGAGTAAAGCCACTAGGAAACCTAAAATGGGCTCCAACAATGTCTGATCTAAGTAGCCCTGGGGAAGGGGAAATGTCCCCTGAGCTGAACCCGAAGGGAAAGAGAAAGTTCCACTCCTTTCTCTTTCATGATTTATGTCTTGTTTTCAACTAATGGTCCATATAACTGGAAAACTCAAAACTCACTATTCTCTGAAGAGAAAGAAAAAAGAAAGAAAGAAAGAAAGGAAGGAAGGAAGGAAGGAAGGAAGGAAGGAAGGAAGGAAGGAAGGAAGGAAGACAACTTCAGGGTGGATCAGGGGGATCCCTGCCAGATGACACAGCTTGATCAAAATGGATTTTCTCTTCTTTCCAACACTGACCAAGGAGACTTGAAACAATTTTCAATATGTAATTTTAGAAGATTAAAGACAACTGCTAAAATGATTTCCTTTGTTACCCAGTTGACCCCAGATCTTAGAAAAAAGTATAAATGTGAAAAAAAATGAAAAGTATAAATAAGTTCCAGTTGCTGGAGATAGCTCAAAGATGTTTAACAACAGAGAACTGATTGGGTCAAGACCTTTTGCATGAACTGAAAGCCACCATCACCTTCTCTGATGATGAGACACAGATTTACAGACACCCTGAAAAATTTGGTGTTCTACCCTCTGTCAGAAGAATATCTCCTAGCTGAAAGTACTGCCTCCAATCAAAAGATACAATTGAACTATATGGCAGATTTACAACAATTATTCCACAAATGGGACATCTATATCATATTCCCTGCCCCTAAGTCTCAGGAACCATCATGACAAAGGAATGTCTGATTCAGTGTTTATAGTAATAAGATTTTCTTCCTTCAGTTTAAAGATTTATTGTTATTTTATATGTACTCATCTTTAGTGTTTACTTTTATAATATGTGTATGGGTGTTTTGCCTGCACATAGGCATGTGCACCATGGACATGCATTGCTGGCAGAAGCCAGAAGAGGCATCTGATCCACTAGAACTGGAGTTACAGACAGTTGTGAGCTGCAGGTGCTGACAATTGAACCCAGGTCCTCTGGAAGAGTGGCCAGTGATCTTAACCACTGAACCATCTCTCTAGCCACTAAAATAAATTTATTTACAAAGACACAAAGTTGGGAAGTGGTAAGAATGGGTCTGGAAGGAGTGAGGGGAAAGTGTTGGCCATAAATATGGTGAAAATACATGTATGCAGGCATGACAATCTCAATGAACAAAAGTGCTGTGTTTAAAATGCCTTGTTTACATATAGAGACCCACAGCCAGACATCACACAGAGAGTGAGAGACCTTGGATGAATGAGCCCTAAATAGGATCTTCAACCAATCCCTCCTCAGAGCTCAAAGAACCCTGTGGAAAGAGGAGGCAGAAAGAGTCTAACAGTGTAACAGCCAGAGGGTGGAGGGGGTGAGGGGGGAGATAGGAGTATGGGGGAGGTGATGGAGGACCCCAAGAAAACAAGGCAATCTACATCAGCATGAGCAAAGCTCACAGGAACTCACAGGACTGAAGCAGCATGCACAGGTCTGCACAGGTCTGCACCACATCCCTGTGCTTACTTATATCATGGGTTTCAGTTTAGTGTTTTTATGGGATTCCTGACCATGTAAACAAGTTTGTCTCTGACTCTTGAGCCCTCTGTCGGGGTCTTTTCCTCCTATTTGTCTGTATTGTCTCACTTCAATGTGATAGTTTTTGTTTTATGTTGTTAAGGTTTTTAAAAATGGATGGATGGATGGATGGATGGATGGATGGATGGATGGATGAATATAAACCAATCCACTAGGGTATAAGTTAACAATGGAACTGTCATGTTGCTGCTGGGAGAGGGATGATTAGTTTTTCTAATGGAAATTACCCTGGATATAACAAGCACTCCAGGGCACATCACATGTTCAGAAATAGTTGACCAACAAATAATGGATACTACAGTGTGTGTGTGTGTGTGTGTGTGTGTGTGTGTGTGTGTGTGTGTGCTTTTATTTGGTTAGAGTTGGTTGTTTGTTTTGTTTTGTTTGTTTGTTTTTTGTCTTTGTATCTTCTTTTTGGGTGATGTTGTATTTTCTTTTCCAGGTTTTTGGATATTTGTAGTTGTATTGGCATTTTAGATTGTTTTTTGAGAAAGAACTTAAACTTGGGTGGGTAGGAAGGAGGGGGGGTCTGGACAAACTTGGGAGAGGGATGAATATGATCAAAATACATGTAATTTGAAAATAGTTTTCAGCCAAGTGATGATGGTGCACATCTTTAATCCCAACACTCAGGAGGGAGAGGCAGGAAGATCTCTTAGTTTGAGGCCAGCCTGATCTACAGAGTGAGCTCCAGGACACCCAGGGCTGTACAAAGAATAATAAAAGGACTTGGAAGGACATTTACATTAAGATGATATGCAAATGACCAATACGCCTATGGAAACATTCAACTCATTTAACACTAGAAAATGTAACTCGAGATCACAGTGTGATACAGTGAGATGGGCACTTCATATGTGTTAGGATGATTATTACAAAATAAATATCCTTAAGAATTTGCATTTGGAGAAATGGTACCCCTCATGTACTGTGGTTGGTTGTTTTTTTGTTTTTTTTGTTTCTTTCTTGATTTGTGTGTGTGTGTGTGTGTATGTGTGTGTGTGTGTGTGTGTGTGTGTGTGTGTGTGTGTGTTTTGGAATTTGCTATGTAACCAGGCTGTCAATCTTGTATCTTTCATGTCTTCAAAACCAGTAACACACAAATGAAACTTACACATTGCCCAATTCAGCTGCCAGGTCAAGATTCCCCTTGGCTCCACTGATTCAGATTTCTATGTGCTGGTTCTGGAGAAATACTTTCCTATTGTTCCTCAATGGTACTGATCTCTTGTTAATCACAGATGATTCCTCAGCCTTAGCCTGATTAGGTTACAGTGATTCTTATCCCAAATATCACACTAATAGCCCCTACCCCAGTTCTTAATAAAGACCTTGCTCCCCAAGAAACTTCTGAATCTAGCCTTCCACTATCCACATTAATGTCAGCATTCTTATTTTCCAAGGACCCACAAGAATGGCCCATTAAACTCTGAGAGAGTGGTCAGTAGTATTTCTAGCTTTGAGGGCTCATATGTGCTCAAGCCATACCCAGTGTTTCAGTTCCTGTTGCCTGCTGATCAAGATGTAGGAACCTCAGCTTCAGCACCATGTCTGCCTGTATGCTACCTTGCTTCCTGCCATGACAATAATAGACTGAACCTTTGAACTACTAGTGAGTCACTCCAATTATTTTTTTTTCCTTTATAAGAGTTACCATGGTCATGTTGTCTCTTCACAGGAATAGAGTTCTTAACTAACACAATTGGATACTGGTTCTGAATTGACACTGATTCTGGGAGATCCCAAAAAACATTCTGGCCCTCTAGTTAAAGTAGGGGCTTATCAAAGTCAGGTAATTAGTGGATCTTTGACTGGAGTCTAACTCAATCAGTCCTGTGGTCCCCGAACTCACGCTATGCTTGTTTCCCCATGCCAGAATGTATAATTGGGATAGATGTACTTAGAAGTTGGCAGAATTCTCACATTGGTGCCCTGACCTGTGGAGTAAAGGTTATATGCTTGGAAGCCTTTAGAATTGCCTCTGCCTAGGAAAATAGTGAATCAAAAACAGTATCGCATCCCTGGAGGCATTGTAGAAATTAGTGCCACCACCCAAAACTTGGAAGACACAGGGGTGGGGTTCCCACCACGTCTCATTTTAACTCTCCTGTCTGGGAAATGCAAAAGACAGATAGATTGTGGAGAATGACAGCTGACTATAGAAAACTCCATTGAGGAGTGATTCTGATTTCAACTGCAGCGCCAGATGTGGTGTCCTTACTACAGCTGACTATAGAAAACTCAATGGAGTAGTGACTCCAGTCTCAACTGCAGTGCCATATGCGGTGTCCTTACTTGACCAGACCTGGCTACAGCTGCTGATGAGTGCCAGATCTGCCAACGCATAGACCAAAACCAAGCCCCAGAAATGGCACCATCCCCCTGGGTGACCAGCCAGCAACCTGGTGATAGGTTGACTTCATTAGACCACTGCCCCCATGAAAAGACAATGCTTTGCTCTCAGTGGGGTAGATGTGTGTTCTGGTTATGGATTTGCCTTTCCTCCAGGTAATGCTTCTGCCAAAACCACCATCTGTGGTCTTACAGAATGCCTTATCCGCCATCATGGTTTTCCACACAGAATCGCGTCTGACTGAGGAACTCATCTCACAGACAGAGAAGAGCAACAGTGGGTACACAGTCATGGAGTCCAATGATCTTATCATGTTCTCCATCATCCTAGAGCGGCTGCTCTAATAAAAAGATGGACTGGCCTGTTGAAGACACCATTACAGCAACAATTACATGGCAGCAGCCTGGAGGGCTGGGGCAGGGGTCTCCAGAAGTCAGTATATGCTTTGAATCAGCGTCCAATATGTGGTACAGTTTCTCCCATAGCCAGGATCCAGGGGTTTCGGTGTCAAGGGGGTGGAAAAGGGAGTAATTCCATTCACTATCATACATAATTGACCCACTAGGAAATTTTTTTTTTGTTTCTGATCACAAGATCTTGAGTTCTGCTGGCCTAGAAGTTTTGATTTCAGAGGGAGAGTGCTCATGCCAGGAGCCACAACAGACATTCCACTGAACTGGAAGCGAAGACTTCCCCCTGGTCACTAAGAAAGGAATAATGGTGTTGGGAAGGTGATAGATCCAGATCACCACGGGGAAATTAGACTGCCTCCCCACAATGGGAGTAACAACGATTATGTCTGGAGTGCAGGAGATCCTTTAGGGCATCTCTTGGTGCTACAATGTTCTGTGATCAATATCAATCAGAAATTACAACAACCCAATCCAGGCAGGATGATAAATGGCATAGACCCATCAGGAACGAAGGTTAGGGTCACTCCTCCTGGAAAAGAGTCAGGACCTGCTGAAGTGTTTGCTGAAAGCAAAGGAAATTCAAAAGGTTAGTAGAAGAAGGTAGTTATAAATGCCAACTAAGACCACATAACCTGTTGCAGAAACAAAAATTATAATTGACATGAATGTTTCTTCATATTTTGTTAAGAATGTTTTTGTACAGATATTTGTGTTTTATTTCCTCAATATCTTTTGTGGTGATATTTTATTTGTGCTTTAATAAATAAAGCTTGCCTGGAGAAACAGCCATTATAAGTAAACACAAAGTCAGGCAACAGTTACATATGCCTTTAATCCTATCACTTGGCAGGCAGGAATCTGTCTGGATCTCTGTGAGTTCAAGACCACACTGGAAACAAAGCCAGGTGTGGTGGCACAGGTCTTCAATTCCAATACTAGTTAACCATGGAGATCTGGAGGTGTGTACAGACAGACAGGAAGTGACCAAGCTGGGCAGGAAGAGGAAGTGATGTAGATGGACAAAGAGAGCACATCAGATGGCAGAACAGCAGGGCATATAGGTGTGGGTAGACAGGAAGTATCTTGTATTTGGAAGCTGCAGAGTTGGTGAGGTAAGGTTAGCTGTGGCTTTCCCTATTTCCCTGACCTCTCTCAGGCTTCCACCCCTATATCTGGCTCTGTGTTTTTTTATTTAATTAGACCATTTAGAAATTCAGCTATAATCTTTATCATGTCATATATCAATTAAGAGAGTATCAATGCGTATCATATATAAGTTTGAGATACTAAGAGAATGTCCCTCAAGAGACATTGTCACCTATTCTAAATCAATAAGGTATTTGTGGTTGTATGAGTGATATGTATGTATCATGTTAGGCATAATTATTACCTCATTATTATTCCATTTAGAAGTTAAGCAAGACTAAGTAAGATATGATTATGTGTCAAATTGGTAAGGGATGGTCTTGTGGCTATTCTTGGTTGTCAATCTGAGTACATCTTGAATTAACTAAACCACAAAAAATGGCTGAGCATGCCTTTGAGGGATTCCTTGGTTAACTGCATCATTTGAAGTGGTAAGATCCACATCTAATCTACACGTTTAAAGGAGGAAATGAACATTTCATCTAGATCTTTTGAGATGAGAAGACCCACATCTAATCTGAGTCACACTTTCTATGAGGTGGGAGGACCCATCTCTAATCAGGGCCACACCTTCTGATGGCAGCCTGTATAAAATGACATGGAAGAAGGAGGCTCTCTCTCTGCCTGCTTCCTACCTCCCTTGCTAGCAAGTCCATTCCTTGACTGGCGTTAGAGCACACTTCTTCAGGATCCGGCATATACTGAAGATCAGCTGAGACATCCAGCCTCATGGATTGAACAATTACTGCATTCTTGAACTTTCCTTAAATAGGCAGCCATAGTTGGATTATCTGAACCACATCTTACAGGTCATTCTAATAAATCCCCTTTCTATACATGTAGAGAGAGATTTATTCTGTAAGTTCTGTTACTCTAGAGAACCCTGTCATGTGTTTAAGATCATGTAGTTGCCACACGTTAACCCCTTTGTGGTATGATCATTTGAGCTTCCTTAGGGTTATTTAGGGAGACTTAGGAGAACACCATAGCCTCCATTAATTTTCCTCACTTGAGAGTGCCCTCTGCTGGAATGGGTTAGGGCATTACTGTAGTGTGTCTTCCTTGCAAGCACTGAAGACATTTCCCTCGGTGACTCATCCTCCTTTTTACAGAATGCATGCTGTTTCATGTCCAACCTCTGTCATCTCCATGATCTCTCTGATCAAGAGGACAGATGGCTTATCAGTACCATAGGTGCTTTTAGACGTGCCCCATTGTTCCATGTTCTACCTGGGACCTAGAGGACCAGGGAGCAAGGGACAAAATCTTGACTATTATCCCCACTGTCCCTCATCCACATCAGCCTCCAAGTGTGGACTGTTGAAGTGACAGGACAGTTACACCAGTCTTGAAGAACAGACAGTCCTTTGAAATCCAGCCATCATAGAACACTTAAACCGTGATTAGAATTAACCTGACTCTGTTTAGACTCCATTTTTTAAGTAATAAGATTCTAACAAACTGAGTGAAAATAAAAGAAATGGTCTTCACCAACAAGGTATTTGTTTTTAGCCTCTACCTTCCTTTTCTTTTTTATTTTTGTTTGTTTTGTTTTGTTTTGTTTTTTTGAGAGGCAGGCTCTCTCACCTTGTGACTCTGGTTGGCCTGAAATTTACTATGTAGACCAGGCTGGTCTCAGACTCACAAAGATCTGCCTGCTTTCCTCCAAAGTACTGGGTTAAAGGCATAAGCCACCACGCCCAATCCCCTACCCTTTTAAAAATAAACTTTCACACACATTCTTGTGCCAAATTCAATGTTGTGGTTTTTGCCTGATCTCTTTCTCTGTATTTCCTGGTTACTTCCTGTCTTACGTTCATTTTTAAAACTCTTGATGTGGTTTAGGCTTTTCTCATAGTCATAAAGCCCTTGACACAGGCCACTTCATAACTTAATAACTTAAAGCAGATGTAAGTTTATTAAAACTTTATTATAAAGAATTTGCAACTAGACAGGTGTGATGGTGCACACCTTTAATCATAGCACTTGGGAGATAGAGCCAGGCAGATCTTTGAGTCTTGAGGTCAGCCTGATCTACAGAGCTAATTCCATGACAGCCAGTATTACAGAGAAACTATGTCTTAAAAGAAAAGACTTGCAAAAAAAAATCACACAGCCAAATTAAGCAGATCCAAAGTTCACAAGCATTCTAACGGGAAATTCAAGACATATGACATAATCTTAGTTCCTGTTGATACAGTTAGAATAGCCATCCTGATTAATAATTTTTATTTAGCTAAAGAATGGTATTAAAGTTTTACTGTTATCAGTTAATTCATTTCAACAAGTAACTTAGGGGCTGGAGAGATGACTCAGAGATTAAGAGCCCTGGCTGAACTTGCAGAGACCCGGGCTTCAGTTAATTCTCAGCAACCACATGGTGTTTCAGGACAACCTGTCACCCCAGCTCCAGTGGATTCTCTGGCTGTGGATGGTGCCTGCACTCAACACAACAAAGAAATTGTCCTGTGACATGCTTTGTATGGGATTTGTATTAGGTCAAGGTTGAATAAGGTCACATTTATAAAAACAAATGTGTTAGTTTTGTTCATGTCTTTTGAATTGAAAACAGAACAAAGCTGACGTAGTCTCTTGTTTTCATATAATCAGTTTAAATCAACCCCCGGTGGGGGACTTTATCACGTAAACATACATTTTATAGCACGAAATTTTATCCAAAAGTGGAAGACAAATATCTATCAGATCATAGTCACAGCCAACAGCGGGACCTGAAGACCAAACGGCACGTGAGCAATGACTTGAAAAGGATCGTGACAACTCCAGCAAGAAAGACAGGGAGATGACTGTGTTTAATCCGTGTTTTCCTGGAGGCTGGGAGGCATTGAAATCACGAACCGGAAGCTGTGATTTTTTTTTCCCCTAGGTTCCCTGGTGAAGCCAGGGCACTGGAGTGACAGACACTAGGTGTGTCCTTTTGCTCCTGAGGCTGCCTTTCTCCTGAAGCTGGAAGGCAGGACGAAAAGGAGGAATGTAAGGGGACTCCTCACAACCTGCCTCATCTCTCCTTTCTGTTGCTAGTGGGTGCAGCACAGCACCACATGTGGCATCCTCCTCTTTGCCTTTCAGGGTTCTTTACACTGTCTCCTGCTTCAGCCCTGAGGGCGAGTGCAGGGAAGGGACCATTCCAAGTGGGAGGAAGGAGGACCAGGGTCACACTGAAAGGGGACTAGAGCCACGTGGAACCAGGAGAGTGACCTCCCACAGGTTTAGGGAAACTGGAGCTTGGCATGGTAAAGGCTAGGGACTGTGAGGGGTTGGGGATGGGGAGTGGTCTGGCTGGGTTTATCCCCTGGGGAGCAAAACCGGAACTCTGACTGAATGAACAGCAGCAGTTTCTCTTTGAGTCAGCAGAGCTAAATTTAGACTTGGCTTTCTTTTTGCTGCTCAAGTCACCCCTGGCTCCTGTGGGCTGTGAAGAAAGGAACCATGGCCTGAGCTGGAGTCACCAAGCTCAATCACAGCACCCAGGCTCTGTGGCTGCACTCAGTTGTTCTACTGGTCAGCCTGTGAGGGTGTCTGGCAGGCCAGTTCAGGTGACCTGACTGGGGGAGCCCAGATACTGGGACCCAGCATGGAGGAGCCTGAGTCCTGGTAGGCCATAATAGCGCTATGTAGTGCCCTGTCCCCCATGCTGGCTCTCTACAGCATGCTGCAGGGCAGCTGTACTTTTGAGTCAGCACCCTACCCTCCCCCTCCCTGACACAGAGAGGAAAAGTGAGAGAAAATGTTATTGCTGTAGAATACACAGCGTCTGGAGGAGAGCAGGGCAGGAGAGTAGACTTGCTTCCTACTCTACCCTACAAGCAGTCTAACCCTTCCCCAACCTGCAGATCCACAACCTCTCCAGCTTTCCCTGGTCACTCAGCCCTCCCTTCCCATCTTCCGGCAGATCACAGCACATGCTATTTTAATATTTCTATTTCATTTATTTCTCTCATTTGTTTGTTTGTTTATTCATTTATTGTGTGGCAGGGTCACATTCTGTATAAGCCAGGATGACTTTGATTTGTAGCAATCTCCTTCTTCAGGCTCCTGAGGGCTGGGACTACAGGCTTGTCACCAAGCCAAGCTTCGTTTCCCACTTGATTTCCTGAACAAACATCCAGCTCACCTCCAGGCTCTACCTATCAAGAATTTCTACTCAATTTTACACAAGAAATTGCAGTAATACCTACTTCCTGGGGCCTGAGACCACATCACAGAGAACCTGGGCCCTCTCATTCACAGAACCCAAAACAGGACCCACCCTCCACAAGCACATCTCATGGAAGAAGGTTTGTGGAGAATAAAGAAAAAGAGGTTGTAGTTTAACATCCCCCTTTTCAATATTTAGTGTATTTATAATGCCTACTTCAAAAAAAGCCCCCGAAAATTATTATTTATTTTAGGTTTCAGGCTCACACACACCCACACAGAAGAACGTATGTGTGCATCCTCACTAGGACTTCCTGCCTGTTTGTGCAGTCTGCTGAACAGAACAGCTCTAGGATATTGTGTCTTCTGTTGCTGTTAGGGAAAGTCTGGGAGACCGGGGTCATAAGTGTGCTGGACACAACTGCCTGAGGAAGGGGAGAGAGATCGGGGCTTCAAGCAGGTCACAGACAGAGATCTCTTCTTGAGAATGAGTTAGGGGTGTGGTTTAACACGGGAGAATCTGAGATCTGATGCCCAATGTTGTTGTGTGGAGGGACCCAGTGGGAACTCGGGTGAGCACTGTGTTCACAGGTGACAGCTCCCCTTCCCAGGCCAAGTTGCAGCATTACTCCAGGAGGCCTTTCCTGAACTCCCAGGCTCCATGTTGAATTCACCACGTGTTCTGTGATGCCTCCCTTTGGCTGTGAATTCCATTCCTCACCCTTGCATAGCAAGGGACCTTACCCACTGAGCCGTCTTCCCATCCCCCAGCACAGATCTTTTGACAGTCTAGCTGCCAGTACAACGTACTATGTTCTGCTCAGACAGCAGGAACTGAATGAAACAAGCTCGCAAATGCCTCACCTCCATGTGCCACCACCAGGACACTTGCCTTGTGCTCACTCCAGAAACGTTTGTAAAGTCATTGTCACACAGTCCATTAGGACTCCCCATGTCACTCTTTCTGTCTCACTTCCCTCCCTACAACATGCAGTTGAGTGACTGCTGAGATGTTTATTCAAAGGGAAAGTGAACTATTCCTAGTGTATTCATGGTGTATTCATGGTGTATTCATGGTGTATTCATGGTG
>CABHPH010044633.1:0-11494 GCA_902168325.1 Peromyscus nudipes | reverse complement strand
GGTAATTTCGGGCGGGGAGGATGCAAGAAGACCCAGGGCCCTGGGAAATGGTTCAGAAGTCCCCAGTTTCCCGGGAGAGATTCGTGCTCCGCTGTGTCCTCCGCAGGGCAGCTCTCCCTGAACGGGCCAAACCCGAGTGGAGACTGAGGCGGGTTCCTTCGAGGGCCCCCGTTCTGCCTGTCATCTTCCTTTCAGGAGGCAAGCGGGACACGAGGCTGAGACTGTCACACTTCATGTGGCTTCTGGGAGGCGTGGAGGAGGCGGAATCGATGTGTTCAAGCTTGAAAGCCAAGAAATAAATAGGTCCAGTGAGGCCTGTGCTAATTATTTGGAAGGGTTGTAGTGTGTGGAAAAGGTGTGTGGAAGAGCCATAAACAATTACAAATCCTTCCACATGCAGTTTCTGTTTCTTTTCTTTCTTTTTTTTTTTCAGAACTGGATCTCGAACCTACTCAAACCACACACAGCATAGCTTCCTACTTATTTTCTGCCAATAATGCCTTTTTTTTTCCCCCTGAAGGGGAATGTAACTGGTTAATTTGGGGGCATGTGTTCATATGTCTTTTCCTATCTGGTTTATCAAGAGTGGAGAATCTTTAAATAAAACATCCAAATCTTGGATCAGTTCTGTATGGCTTGTTACCTCTCTCAAAAATGATGATGGGAGTCATACTTAAGAGAATAAATGAGTTTTGTTAAAGCATGGAATTTGTGTTCATGGACAGTAAATGTTCCCAGCAGTTATCACAGTGCAGTGTACTTCAGTAGCTAATTTGCCCATTGAATGCCTTCATGGAATCTTTAGCATGTAGAGTGAAATTTACATTTATTGTTTCATCATGAATAAATATCAAATATTATAAGGGGCAAAAGTTTATTATATTGAATAAAAATCTGAAGTTTTTGTATGTGTCAAGTAAGACACAGCCCCAATCCTCCAAGAGTTTACAGTTTAATGGAGCAACAAACCTATCCTTTTTTAAAAGGTTTGTCTCAGCATGTACGATTAGCGGTACCGTAGTTTTTGAATGGGTGATTTTTTTTCCAATGCTTTTAAAAAGTTTTAAATATTTCATGATTTTTCTAAAGTAGGATTATGAAGGTTTGTGAAGTATAGCTTTTAAAAGCTGTTAGCGTGTGTACAACCAAGGGACCAGTAGGTTTGTCACTACCAGCCAACAGAATGATTGTAAGTACCTCAGTACTGTCCTGTGAGCATTCTAAAGCGTAGTGCTGTAACTAGATTTGGAATAGTTACTACTGTACACATTTGTTGAGCAACAAACGAAGAAATTGTGTTAAAGTGATCGGTAAACTCAACACGAGGAAAAAGGTTGTGCTGTTGGTTAATAGTATTAAGTCACACTGCTGAAGGCTCTGACTTTTGGTGGCGTCTAGCCTGTTCCAACTCTGTGAGCTGACTCTGCTTGTCTTTACTAAGTTGCCTGATTTGCCATGCTCTTGTGTTAGGGGTAGGCACATGCAATTCCTCTCACTAAGTGTTTTCCCCTCACAGTCTCACGCCTCCTTTCTTTAAACTTTAATCTCTCAGAATTGTGCTCAGATGTTACATCCTGCAGGACCCTTACACATACAGCCTCTCACCATTGCCAGCATATTTACACAAGAAAGAAAGAAAAAACTAGAAAATAAAAAACCCAGACAACAGAATCGAACACAACCTGCTCTTGGATCATGTGCTTTCTTACTATTAAAGGACTTAGTAGCTTGTGTTACTTTAGGATTTTTTTTCTCTAATTAGAATATGAGGAACTAGGCCTACTCTGTTCACTGTTATGTAACTAGTGCTTGACACATGGGAGGAACTTGATTGATAGATTGAACTGTTGAGAGTGTTCATAATCTAGTTAGTTGTCTGCGATTTTCCTAGCTTTCGGGCCACTTATTATCTTAGGTGAACTTAGTCATCCCAGTGGCTAGAACACAGTTTTCTTATTTTTTAAAGTGAAGACTTAAATTTCCTGAGAACCTCTATTTTATGAGGGTTTTAAGAAAACTATTCTAGGCTCTTACTTCAGAGATTTGTGAGAAAGATTTTTGAGATGTAGGTGGTTGATAGGGACTCTCAGAGATGGTGTTTTGTTTAGATACGGTGGACAGTGTTGACTGTATCCTTAGGAATTCCATTAACATCATAAACTGGTCCAAAGAGCACTATAGAGTTTGTGTGCATGTGCATGTGTGTGTTGTATGTTACACATGAGAGTTCGGGTGTACATAGACATAGAGACGCCAAAAGAGGAAATTATGTGTCTTGATGTATCACTCTCTACCTTATTCATTTGAACCTAAAGCTCTGCTAGTGACAGCAAGTCCTGGTGATCTTTCTCTTTGCTCTTCCCAGTGGTGGGATTACAGCCAACCAGGGCTTTTTATGTGGTGTGAGCAAATCGACTCAGGTTCTTGTGCTTGCAAATGGAAGGCTCTTACCTAGCAAGAACTAGTCACTGAACATCTTCCCAGCCCCTGTACTTTGTGTAATAGGAAAATTTATCACCTGTGTATCAAAGATTATAGTAAGTCTAACAGTCTGCTAAGTCTCAGGTAGATGCTATAAAAGAATAGAATGGAAGTTCATTTTGTGAGCCAGTTGAAAGTATTTGATAGGTAGAATATTGTTTAAAAATTTGGAAGTAAGAAAGAGAATTTAGAGTTGTAAGGAGAGTATTCTAGTGTCTTGAAGATGTATTTTTATGCAGGACTAGATAGGATGCCTTATGCAGTACCTAGCATATAGTAGATATGAAATGAGTTTTTAAAAATAAAGTGAAAATTTGTTACTATTCTTTGTTCCCACTTCCTGTTTTTTTTCTTTATATTATGAAGAAACAACAGTGTTGAGATTTTATAGATGTGACTTCCCTGCCATGCCATATCTAGAAGACACAGTCTCACACCTGACTTCCTGACCTCTGACTCTCAGTCTTTTTGCTCCCTTTTCTGGGATGTAAGTGAGCCTTAGTTGTAGGGACTGCTTTGTAGATGTGTTAACTGGTGTTACAGTTTGGTTTCTGTGCCTTATTTTCCTTTAAGGTGCTAGGAAGACCCTGTGCCAGTTCAAATGTTTATATGTTATACATCTGTGTTATGCTTGCTATTATAGATCAGTCCCCCTATGCAAGATTTTGATTTCTTTTAATCTTTTTGTATGTATGTATATGTGTGATATTGGAGTGCATGTAGATGCCGTAAGTTTCTGCCAGGGGTTTTGTCTGTTGATTTCTACCCAATTTTTCAGGACAGTTTCTCTCACTACACCTTGAAGTCACAGATTGGCTAGACTGATTGGCCAATGGACCTCCAGTATCCACCTGTCTCTATATCCCATTACTGAGACTAAGGGAGGGTGTTGCAATGTCCAGCTTTTCCAAGGGTTCTAGGGATCGGAACTAAGGTCTTTATTCTTCTGTAACAAGCACTCTACTAGCTGAGTCATCTCTGTCCCAGCCCCTTGCCTTTGTTTCTTAGTAGCTTTCTTCTAGGTTCACCTCACACTTTTCATACTGCTCTTTTGTTGGGTCCTCTATGACCATTTGCTTTCAAATGGTGGAACACACTAGATTGATTTCAAATCTCACTAGTGCATTGCAGTTCATAATTGGAAGAACACTTCTACTGAAGTTTACATACATTGAAATGAATTCGTTTTTTTTCTTCCTTTAAATTTAGTACCCACCCCATCCCTCAAGTCCCCTGGCAATGGCAATTTTTGTTATCCTGTAATTGACTTTATGATGCAAATTTGTTGGATAGAATAATTTATAAAAGGTATATTCATATAAGTGAACCTGTAAGTGGTATTTAATAATTCACACTGAAGTGGAGGAAATGCAGGGTTGGAAGAAGTTTTGTACAAAAGAAGCAAGAGGAGGAAGCGGGCTGTTTCCTCATTTTAAAAGGTCCTAGTGTCTTAGCACAATGAGTCCTTAGGGAGAGATGAACAGGCTAGCCCCTTTATAACCTCTCATATTGATATTACCCCCAGTGCATAGACAGTAGTTAATAGCATGTACAGGAAAGGGGTGAGTAGTTTACATATAGAGTATAGAATAAAATGACTTTGGCTTTGAGGAACATGCCATCTTTGGGGGACTGCCTAAAATGAAAAGTATAATCAAGGAAGAGTTACTCCCAAAACTTTATTTCTAGACAGAAGTTTTCCCTATTTTACTTACAGTAAATGTAACTAAACATTTTGTAGAATTTTGCATTTAGTAGAATGTTTTATGTAAATTACTTAATATTAGGAGCCCTGTACTTAGACCACATAAATAGGGCAATGTATATATGAAGTTGGATGAAAGACTATAGTGATGCCTCTGAGGAATTCATGAGTGCATGACCTCTTAACAGTAATCAAAATTAGCTTAAAAGCAAAGCAAGAACCCCAAACCATAGCACTGTCCAAATATGTGGTCTCTCAGTTTTGCTTTATTTAAGTTGGATGAGAGACCTACAAAGCTTGTAATCCTGTGTATTTAATAACCAAAATAGTAGCAGTGTTAAATGGTAAGTCCCAAATCACTGTTTTTAGGTTGATGAGGCAGAGTTGACAAGTCCTCTGACTCGACCACTTGTTCTGCTTCTTAGTGCCCAGGTGTCAGTGTGTTTTTTTCCAATGAAGAACCAGATAGTAAATATCAGCAGCTTTGTGTATTATTTGGCTCATATTGGCTATTCCTCAGAAAAAAAGCTATGGGTTCTTGGCTTACAAAATAATTGGATGCAAATTTTGGCCATGAGGTGGTAGTATCTTGACTCAGGTTTAAATTCTCTGATAAAATGCAAAGTAAAGAGCAAGCCAGAGATGCTGTAATTAGAATGAGATAATAGTGTTTGCAGTTATAAATGAATATAGAATGACTTAGGGGAGAAGCTTTAAAATCTGCTGATTCAAGGACCATAAGAAAATTAGCAGCATGCATAAAAAACCGAGCAAAATGCTAGTGACTGAAATAGTAATAACCATTTTTTAAGTTCATATTATGCCAGGTCCTGTTTTCAATGCATACAACTAATTAATAATGTTCATTACAATAGCCAAATTATACAAGTATTATTTTTATATTCACTTGGTAGACAAGAACGTTGAAGCGCAAAGTGTACTCAGCTAGTATCACACAAATAGAAAGTGTCAGTGTTGAGACTTGAAGCCTAGCAGTTTGAGTATTGCATTTCCACTCTTGATCTTTGCGTGCAGATTAAAAATAAGACAGCATGAATGTACTTAGCTGGATAGTTAGTCATACCTCAACTGTGTTTCTTAGTTCAGGCCAATATGACAAATACACCACTGTGGATGTCTTAAACTAGAAATTGTTTCTGCGCATTGCTGGAGGTTAGGAGATGGAGAGAGAGGTCCTGGCAGATCCGGTGTCTAGTGAGGATTAGACAGCTAATGGCAGAAAGCAGAGGAAAGACAAACCTATCTTCTTGTGAGGACACTGATTGTCTCCCAAAGACCTGTCACCACTTTGAGTCTTAGGATTTTTAAAAAATCTGAAAAGAGTCATAAACATTTAGCCATAATATTATGTAGAAGGAACCAGATTAGATATGCTTCTAAAATACTTTGGTTTTGTTTTTATTATAGTCAGTTTTTAGCACTCCAGACTGGGCTTTTACTTTTATTTATTTATTTTTAATGGGATTTTTTGTTTTGTTTTAAAGAAAACAGATTTTTTTTATAGGCTTGTGGTTCTGGTGAAGGCATTCTGGCTCTCCACTACTAGGGGAAGGCCAAAAGTTTGTGAATAGACAAGACTTAAGGGGTGAAATTCCTTTTTCTTTAATAAGTCAGGAACCTCTTCTGTCATAAATAGCCCCCTGTGATAACTTAACACTCCTGCCAAATCTCTCCTGTGATAATGATCTTGATCTGTTCATTAGGACAGAGCCCTAAGATCTAATACCCACATAAAAATGTTCTGCCCCAATCTGGTTTATTGGGAAGCAGATTTCCAACCCGGAGAGACATTTAAACCACAGCAGAGTTCTGTATTCTAGAATTTCCTGTTGTATTGTAATTTGCAAAGTTGTTCTCCATTTTATGTTAGTTACTTGATCTTACTGACATTATAGTATTTCCTAAGTTCAATCAAAAGTTTCTTTTGTTGTAATTGATTTCTTGTTTACTTCCTTGCATGGCAGGATACTATTAAGGAAATTAGATGCTAATATCCCTTTGTTGATAGCCCAATATGATAGTCTTGAAAAATTTTTATATCCATGAGTAAATTCCAAAAATATGTTGAATCTTTTGAGATGTCAATATATAATTGTATGCCCACCGCCTTTTTTTTTTTTTTTTTTAGAAAATAATCTCTGGCTTTTACAAAACCCTACAAGTAGTCTATATTTCCCCTCACCCTTCCAATTAAGACCTACAATTGCCTAAAGTGATACAGGGTCTTTGTAGCAGGCCCATGGCATGGTGTTCATTATATTTAAAGATAGTTGAGATATCACAGATTTGCCTATAAGTTAGAGTTCATTTCCTTATGTAAATAGTCAATATTTAGTCAATATTTTGCAATCTATCATATGTTCATATATGTGTATCTGTTAAGAACTTTAATATTCTATTTTTTTCAGAAATGCGAGATAAAATGAGAAAATGGAGAGAAGAAAACTCAAGAAATAGTGAACAAATTATGGAAGTTGGAGAAGAACTAATTAGTGATTATGCTTCTAAGCTTGGGGATGACAGTAAGTTTTCAATTATGTGTAGGCCTAGCATGTCTTATTTGTGATTCTTCATATTTAATGTGTTTTTATTAACATTGTACCTATTAGTTATATCACTCCTTTGTTTCAGGAAATGTAATGAATGGTGCTTTAGTTTAAAGAGGATTTATAATTGTTGATCAGTTACTTTTCTATTTCTGTGACATAGCAACATAACTGTGACAACTAATAGAGGAAAGAGTCTGTGCTGGGTAGTTTTATGTCATAGGACCTCAGTTGAGAAAATGCCTCCACCAGATTGACCTCTTGGTCAGCCTTTGGTGCATTTTCTTGACAAACAACGTGAGTGGGAGGGCCTAGTTCACTAGGGTCAGATTGTAGAAGAAGGCAGTCTGAGCAGGCCACAAGGAGCAGCCAATAAGCAGCACTCCTCCATTGCCTCTTCATTGATTCCTGCTCCATGTTCTTATGTTGAGTTCTTGCGCCAACTCTCTTGGATGATAGATTTCAAGATAGAAGAAGAAACAAACCCTTTCTGTTGGTGATGGTGTTTCATTACAGCAGCAGAATACTTCAGACAGTTTATTTGGAGTTATGGTTCCGGGAGGTTAGAGTCCATAATGGTGGCAGGAATAGGAAGATGAAGACTCACTTCTTGAACTACAGTAGTGAAGGAGAGGCTTTGAAAGTTCAAATCCTGCCCCCAGAGATGTGCTGCTCCAGCAAGGAGGTCTCTTAGACCTCCCCAAACAACTGGGACCAAGTCTTCAGTTCCAGAGACTGTGGAGGACAGTCTTATTCAAACCACTACAGTATTGAAGCCATTAAATAGGCGCTTCGGTTTTAAAGGCTCACAAAACTGGTAAATATATATTTCATAATGGCATTCTGATCTGGTCAAAATGTACTTCATAGAGAATTTTAGAATTTAGTATGCGTTAAATATCATTTTTTTGCTTCAGAAGATTTTATATTGCCAAATTTTATATTGTACATATAAAGATACAGTCTTAAGTTTAGAAATAATTTTCAGTAAAAAGTCACATTCTTTAAAATTCTTGCAAGTAGAAGAATTTAATTAATTTATGTTTAGAAAATTTCTATATTAATTCAGGGTTTTTTTTCCCATCTCATATTTCTAGTTTGGATCATATATGAGCAGGTGATGATTGCAGCCCTAGACTATGGTCGGGATGACTTGGCATTGGTAAGTATTTAATTATATTTTACCCTATATTTAATTTGCTTTATGAGTTATATATTAGTGTGTGGTTAAGGCTTACTGTAGGGGATGTATTGAATGCTTTCTATAACAAGTTTTGAATGCTTCTCTAACAGGAAGTACAGGATTAGGGTTGTAACTGTGTAATCGAGTAGGATTCTTGGCTAGCTTGTAGAAGGTTCTGGATTTGCTCTCTAGCATCATGCACATAAAAGAAAAAAACAATATTCTACCAATAAAACAGTAAATGAAACTAGATACTTTGGGACATAGTAGAAACTATTTAGACCATTTTTTTAAAATAGGACATTTATGTGATGTCATTACACTTGTCCAAGTCTTTTTTTATTTAACCCATTGTGTTTTCAGTTTTGTCTTCAGGAATTAAGAAGACAGTTCCCTGGTAGTCACAGAGTTAAGCGGTTAACAGGCATGAGATTTGAAGCTATGGAAAGGTAAACATCCTGTGAACAATGTAATTTCACTTAAACATGGCAGATGTGGAAGCTGTGTCTACAGTACATCATTGATGCAGAAGGGCTTTGTACTCCTGAGTTCTGTCTAATGTCAGGGTGTTTCTCAATACAAATCCCACCCGTACTTCTAGGATGTAGCACTTAACATGAAGTGGAACCCATTCGCCACGTCTGGCTATTGAAATTAGGTCATGCTCTACCAGAAGAACTGACTTTAGACCCCAGTTCTAGCATTTTCTAGTTTGGGACTTGACAAATGAATATTAAATCTTTTCAGCTTTATTCCTCTAAAATAAGGGTATTGCCTGCTTCCTAGGGTTTGAGGAAAGCATACATATATATATTCATGCATACACTACCAAAGTGCATGGAAGACATGGTCATCATTTGGATCAAGAGTTTTCAGTCTTTTAGAAAAACAACTCCTTTTCGAAAAATGCATGTAGCCCAGAAATTGAGGAAAAGAGATGGTCTGTTTCAACTGAAGCACAGGTGAAGACACATTTGGACCTATGTTGACATGTCTAAAGCACATTGTAGGGAAATCCAAAATTCAGAGTTCATTGTGGCTAGAGTGTAAGGTGAGGCGGAGCTTTTGGCTAGGACTGAAGCTGAAGATAACAGCCAGTTATGGTTATGTATCACTAATATGTCCTGCTAAGGGGTGTCAATGAAGATAGGTTATTTAAGGAAAATGAGAACCTTTGGATTTATCTGTAAAAACATTCTATGTGACTATATAGTCTAATAAAGAACAGTTTTGAGCTTCTTATACTATTACTGTAAGTTATAGCAAAACATATTGAGTGGGTGAAAGGAATTAAGATCTATTTAGATCATCAATAATGTTTTAGAAGTAAAGGGAAAAGGTCAAAATGACTTAGTTTTCTGTCTTTTATGCTGAGTTGTCATCAACCTAAGAAAACAAAACAACAAAAATGGGAAATTGTAGGTTTGGGTTGGAATTGAGTTTGGTGTAGCATCATGGATATCAAACTGAGTAAGCAGCAATTTGAATATATATTCTTGAGAGAAGTATCCATGAGGCCCAAATGGAGATTACAGTTCCCCTTTAGATTTGTCAGCTTGTATTGGTAGGGCTGTGTCACCACTCTAGGAAGTAAGAATGTCATCCAGTGCTGCCTGCACTGTATGCTCAAGAGTTTTCAATGTGCTCTTGTTGGCACTTTAAATAATCTGGCCTGGGGTTTCCTAATCTTCAGAAACATAGAAATGAGTGTTTGTATCTCTCATCTGTTTTACGCTTTGTCCACTTTCCACATAGAGCCTTGAATATATTTGTGTGTATGGTGCTCACATACATTCAGTCTCCTAATACCGGTGTGTCTGCAGTATCTGCGTCTGCTGTTGCTTTTAAATCTTTTCCCTTCACTTCCAAGATGTAACTGATGGCCTATTTGCTACCTTCAGTTTCTCATCCATCCCATTTCCATGTACTCTGCTGCAGTTTATAACTCAGTAGCAAAACTAAAAGAAAAAAAAACTATTTTTTTAACCTTGGTTGCTAGTTCTTACCTTTGTATTGAGATGAAATTAATGTTTTTGTAGAGGATTTTCTGTAAAGACTTTATGATTTTTGTTTTCTTAAAAATAGACTAAACATTCACTGTCAAATGAAAATAGGAAAACTTGCATAGCAGTTATGAATGAAGATGAAGCCCTATTTAATAGTTTTCTGGATTTAGGACATTTTAAGGTCAATGATTCTTGATATATCTTTATTTTTAAATAGATATGATGATGCTATACAGCTGTATGATCGAATTTTGCAAGAAGATCCCACTAACACTGTAAGTTTGTACATTATCCTGAAAGTGACTTAAAAATTAATGTAAGGATAAAATGAATTAGTTGAGGAAATACTGAAAGAGCTTGTTCCTTTTCTTTTATATAGTTTAGGTGAGCAATGTTTTATTTTAAAGATATTTGATTCTCTTCAATAAGATTTCACATTTGTTTTATTTAGAAAATTACTTACAACTTGGTGAGGGGATAAAAACCCAGCAGGACTCTTTCCATGTTATGAAGCTTTATGAAGTACCAGTTCCTTTAGTGTGTGTGGATATGTTTTAGTTATCCTAATTAAAAATGAAAGGTGTCATCTCAGCGATTGTTATATGCAGTTACTGCAGCTATTTATTTCATTTCATTTTTGCCTTTTTCCTATTTAATGCTTGAATTAAAATTACATTAAGATGTCAATAATTATTTGTTTTAAAATTCCCTAGTTGTCTTTTTTAATGTGGTAATGTTTAATTTATTATGTTGGCATCATAGCTTGCCTCGGTCTTTCACTATATGGAAAGTCATAGGGGAGTTATAGACAATGGTCATCTTTATGTCTTTCTATATTGCAGTATACTTATAGCTGCAAAAAGAAAACGTTTTTAGAATTTAAAAATGTTTTAAAAATTGCTTTACTTTATGGTATGGATGTTTTGCCCACATGTAAGTCTGTGCATAATTTGTGTTCAGTGCCTGTGGAGGCCAGAAGAGAATGTTATATCCTTGGAACTGGAATTAGAGAAGGTTGTGAGCCTCCATGTGGTGCTGGGAATCGAAGCTGGGTCCTCTGGAAGAGAAACCAGTACTGTTAAAGGACGACACAGTTCTCTACCCTCATTGTGGAATTATTAAACAAACACCAGATTTTCTTTTTATAAAAGGAAAGATTGTTATATTCACACAAGATAACTTAAGAAAGTTTTCTCCTTGGCAAGTATATTTTAAAAGTTGTCATTTTAAAAAAATTCATGCGATGTATTTTTATATATAGATTTTATGATGCCAAAATATTTAATTGAACAACAGTGGCACTGGGCAGTGGTGGTACAGGCCTTTAATCCCAGCACTTGGGAGGTAAAGGAAGGCAGACCTCTGTGAGTTCGAGGCCAGCCTGGTTTACAGAGTGAGATCAAGAACAGGCACCAAAACTATACAGAGAAACCCTGCCTTGAAAAACTTAAAAAAAGAAAAAAGAAAAGAAAAGAACAGTGGCAATTCATCTTAAAGAAATTATTGATGTTAACATTGGAAATTATTTAACAATAAATAATTTAATAATAAA
>CABHPH010044623.1:0-10874 GCA_902168325.1 Peromyscus nudipes | reverse complement strand
TGCATTTCTTTCCACCCCATCACACTCCAGAAAACATGCTGCATTTTGGTTTGAGACATAGGCAGAGGCTAAATTCATAATGAGGTCATCTCACCTCTACCATTTTTATTTCTTTTTTCTCTCTTCCTTCTCCCCCTCTCTTCCTTTCCTTTCTCTGTTCTCTTTCTCTTTTCCTCCCTCCCTCCCTCCCTCCCTCCCTCCCTCCCTCCCTCCCTCCCTCCCTCTCCCTTCCCTTTCTCTCTCTCCTTCCCTCCTGGCTTTCTTTTGACTTGGCTTACTACAGCTCCCTCTAATCTGTATTTACCTGCAAATAAACTTTCTTTTTTTTCCCCAGAAAGTTATCAGACTCTCCGGTCTATGAATGGTTTCTCCCTTCAATTCTCTTTCCTGTATTTTTAGTCACGACTGAGGAGGAATTTGGATGAAGGGAATGTAAACGCAAGAGTTCTGTCATCTGTCTTAAAGCAGACAAGGCGGGAAAAATGTAAAAGCCCTGCTGGTTCTTTAAGTCACTTCAGTCCTGTACGGCCTACAGCTTGAGCAAACACGGCGACACTTAGTTTTTCAGTTAGCTGGGGACAGATAAAAAGGACCTATAAACCAAACCACCAAACCAAACCAAAACCCCTGGTAGAAATGCCATCCATCACTGATTTTGTTACAATCTAAAAAACGCTGTATCACCTCTCAGTCCCAACTAACAAGGGGTAGGGTCCAGAGAAGACCCCTTGCCCAGAGAGAGGTTAGTTTTGTAATAACACACCCTTCATTAGGCTGCCCCAGGGAGCTGTACAGGAAGTAGCCAGAGGAAAGCCATGATTAAGACGTAGGAATCCAGTATCCTGACACCTCATAGCTCTGTGATGTTTCAGCACTTGACCTCTTAAACTTGGACTTCCTGGTTTATAAAGCGGGCATCATAACGGTGCCCATCTCACAGGATTGCGAGGCACATATAAAGCCCTCAGTTCAATGACGACGCACAGTAAGCATCCATCCAATAGACGTTGTTTTGATAACAGATTTTGCCTTCTGAATCCAAACGGTGCTCTGTGGGAAATTCCAGAGGAAGAAAGGAATTGTTCCCTACGGTCAGGTTCATGGTCTAAGGTGAAGATATAGCCAATATTTTCTCTCTACAGCGTTTTACATATGGCAAGGATTTAATAGTTAGCTGTTGGCTAAATGATCAGTTTCCTGGTCCAGATGAAAAGTATGGCTCCTCCTTTCCAGAAATATGCCAAGAGAAATAGACATATTATATAAATAAGCACTGACCATATTTAGTACAGGTCACTCATGACACTTTGTTCAACTTTGTTCAGTACGTAAAGCCATGTTAGGAAATGAGAGCCAGGCATCGGTGGTGCACGCCTTTAATCTCAACACTCGGGAGGCTGAGGCAGGCAGATCTCTGTGTTCTAGGTCAGCGTGCCCTACAGAGTGAGTTCCAGGACAGCCAGGGCTACACAGAGAAACCCTGTCTCAACATCCCTCCCCCCCAAAAGACGTTATGTTAGGAAATGTAACAAGACACAAGTCTGGTAGGTAAGATTTACACACAGCCAACTTCATATGGGTGAGGAGGTTACTGATCTCGGGGTGAGGCAGTTTTTCCAGGAACCTCATTCCTGTGTCTGAGTTGCCTTTTTCCTCTTTGACATCTGTCTGCCTCCTATGACATGTCTGTAGTTCGTTTATTTCTGAGATAACAAAAACATCATGTAGGCTGTGTCCGGGGAAAGCTGGACATGGCTGTCTAATCCCCTGGCCCTCTGAATAAACCCACGGGTTTGCCTCCTGCAGAGAAGTGAGTTTTATAGAGGATACATGTTATTCATACTGACTTCCTGGTCCTTGCTAGGGGCTGACTGCTCTGTGGTAGGAGCTCTTCAGGCCATTAATCATCTTATAAATAAATACATGTCAGTTGGGAATTTGAATAAAATCTCTTACTTGTAAATTCTGCCATTACCCCAAACTCAGAATGTTATATCTCTAAAGATACTGAAGGGTGAGGAGAATAAAAGGCTTTGAAGCTAGATGAGTCCAAAATTCAGCTCCTCCTCTTACTACACATAGACTAGTAACGCTGGGTAGTTAACGTAAACTCAGTTTCCTACCTATTTATTTATCCGTTCATTTATGTGTGTGTGTGTGTGAGTGTGTTTGTGAGTCTCTGTGTGGGGGCATACATGCCATGGCACCCCATGCAGATCAGAAAACAACTTTTGGGAGATCCTGGCCTTCCACCGCAGGATCCAGGGATTGAACTCAGGTCCTCAGGATTGAGCTGCCAGGGCCTTTAACCATCTGGCCTTGAACTTGTGGTGATCCTACTGCATCTGCCGCCAAGCGCTGGAATTGTAGGCGTGTCTGGCCACGCTTTAATAAGTGCGTGCCCAGCAGTGTGTGCCAGAGACTGCCGGTTCTTCCCCCAAAGTCTTTCATCACAGCAGCAGAATTCTTGCTGTGAAGTCGTCCAACGTGGAACAAGCAAGCGCTTCTTGGCCATGTAAACAAATTCTGTTAGATGTAGGTAAAAATAGAGGTGTGCTGGCAAGTGTTTAACGGATCTCACACACACACACACACACAGACACACACACACACACACACCCAGTGTGTATATGGTTTTCAAATGTATGTTTATTGTACATACATAAGTTCACACACATAGGTAATAATAATAAAAAATATATAGCAAATAAATATATGTAGTAATATAATAAATGTGTTTATTGCAAACATTTGCAGACAGTAATGCTTTGCAACTTACAAATAAAAAATACCCAGGATTGTTTCTCTTTCCTTTTTAAAATTATTTAAACCTTTTTAAAATTTATTTTTATTTTATGTGTATATGTCTTTGCACCATGTGTATGTCTGGTGCCTCCAGAAGAATTGGATTTACAGACAGTTGTGAGCTGCCATATGGGTGCTGAGAATTGAACCCAGGGCCTCTGGAAGAGTAGTCAGTGCTCTTAACCGCTGAGCCGTCTCTCTAAACCTATCTAGGACTTTATAAAGTGTCACGGAACCCATGACGACTACTGAATGCTTTGATTTTTGCTAAAGTTATAGGAACATGTCTATGGTTGCAATTCAACCGTGATTTAGCAAGTGGGATTTCATTCCAATTCACTAATTCCTCCCACCCCCATAAATGCTATCAAGTTTGAGATGTGATGTATTAGGAAGCTTTTTCTTGTGCTTATACAAATTATATTCACTAACTGCAATCCCCTTCAGTTTCAGAGTTCCCTGATGAAATGTCCCTTATTCACCAGTGACAGAAACAATGTCTTTCCTAAGTTGGGGAATTTTCCAATAATGGTAGGGATCAACTTCATGTTTTCTGCTATTCACAGTGACTACAGACATGCCATGCCTTTAAGTTTAATATATATTTTCACACTTTTTCTCTTTCTTAAGTTTAGGCAGCCAACAATACAATAAGAGAAAATGGGATATGTAACATTTGCTAGTTTCCATGATGTAAATATTCCCGTCACCATTAAATTCAAGCTATCATCATGACATCACTGAATGCAGAGTTGGGAGGAGGCGTGTGTCATCTTTCTAAGAATGCCAGAGGCATCCTTCCAAGTTGCTAGAATTATCTGCAATCCTCATTTGTATTTTTCTGTGTTTCCATTTGATCTTTCCTCTCTCTTACTTGCAAGAACTCT
Organism: Peromyscus nudipes; assembly: GCA_902168325.1. Taxonomy (NCBI): domain Eukaryota; kingdom Metazoa; phylum Chordata; class Mammalia; order Rodentia; family Cricetidae; genus Peromyscus; species Peromyscus nudipes. The sequence goes on along the minus strand of CABHPH010044623.1, from coordinate 7,182 downwards.
ATGTTATCACTCAAATGTCACTGGGATGTAAGGTCGTGAATGCAAGATAATTCTTCATTCTATTCAGCATTGCATTTGGTAGCAACTATTGAATAAAGCATTTTTAAACAAATATTTCTTAACTGAATGGGTGTGCTGCAAATATTCTTCAAGAGAATTGTGTTTTTTCCCCCTCAAACTCATGCTGGCATTTTTGCTGTATAAAAATGTTAAATTATACGTTGTCAAATATGTCTACCTTTTCATTTATTGCGTCTGAGTTTTCTGTCATATTTAAAAATGCCTCTCTCACCCCAAGGTTGGTTATTCTCCTAAATTTTCTAAGAGTTTCATTTCATGTTTGTTATGTATAATGCGGAATCCATCTGGAATTTATTTTTGTGTGTGATGTGCGTTTCTCCCAGATGGTTAGCTTGCTGTGCCTCTTTGGTAAATAAATTATCTTTCTTTTCTACACTGAAATTCCACCTTTGTGGTACATGCGGTTCTCGCCGCACACCCTGGCTTCTATTTCTGGTCTTCTATTTTGTTCAGGCACGTGTTTGCCCACTTCTGGACTTCCAGGATTCTCCTCACGTGCATAACTTTATGGTGGTTGTAATAACAGTACAGTTGCCGTCGTGTGTCGCTGAACGGGAGGCACACTCTGAGAAACGTCTCCTCAGATCCTTAGATCTCACTCCTGTTCTACGCCATATGTAATTCCGGCTAACTGTGTTTTCCAGTCTTTAAAAATGAACCAGAGAATTGGGTGTTTTTATGAAATCCTCTAGTTGAAAGTTTTGTTTAATTTTTAAAGTGCTTTTCAATAAATAAACAAAAATATACACGCTGGCGAGGCCAGCTTTCTCCCCCACTCCTACCTCCTAATTTTTTATAGAGTTTTTGATTTTAAAATCTCTAGCTAGCTGTGGTAGTGCATGCCTACTGTAATTCCAGCACCGGGGATGCAGAGGCAGGACAGAGAGCAAATTCTAGGCCAGCCTCAGCTACACAGTGGGGGGGGGGGAGAGGAAGAGGAGGAAAAGGAAAAACACTTGCATTGATATTATTTAATTTTCCCTCACTAGGATATCTAAATTTTAGGCTATGCACAGGTAACAGTTACCTTTATTGATTTTGCTTTAAATCAGTGGCTTAGAAATTCATCTCTCTCTTTGTCTCTCTCTCCCTCTTTTTTTTTTTTTGAGACAGGGTTTCTCTGTGTATCCCTGGCTGTCCTGTAACTCGCTCTGTAGACCAGGCTAGCCTCGAACTCACAGAGATGCACCTGCCTCCGCCTCCTGAGTGCTGGGATTAAAGGTGTGCTCCATCACTGCCTGGGTGAAATTCATCTTTTGATCAATGCTTTTAGTGTGTGTGTGATTCTCTACGTAGTCCAAGCTAGCCTTGAACTCATGATCCTCCTGCCTCAGCCTCCTGAGTGCTGGGATTACAGGTATGTGTATTTTGCCCAGCTCCCGAATGATCTTTTTTTTTTTGAATGATTGTTGCTATTACGTTTGATAAATAGAGTTTATCACATTTAGGCCCTTTTCTTTGAGTTTGTATTAGACATGGATGTTGATTTTTTTTCTTTTACTTGCTAATAACATCTGTAATGTTGAGGGATTGCTACACTTAAACCAGCCTTAAATTCTTCCAGTAAACCCACATAGCATATCACTTAAAACTTCCCTATCCTATTTAGCTCTAAAATATCTTCTTCAGAAGCAGAATCATCTGTCATGGTCATTTGGGAGTTCTGTTTCTAACAGTCTAAGTATTAAAGTTCTGTTAGCCCTGGAAAAGAATGAATTTTGCATACTTGAAATGATTTGAGAGAATCTAAAAAACACTGGCCTCATCTGTTATTTAAAGACTAGATGTGTCTTAATTATAATCAAACCTACAGGCTTCAAAAAATAGGTCTTTAATTATTTTTTAAAATGGAAAAACTATAATAGGTTTATTTGAATTCTGTATTGCTTCTTCAGTCAACTTTGGCAATTGATTTTTTTTTTTGAGGCAGGGTCTCGCTGCCTATCCCTGGCTGGCCTGAATGCTCTATGTAGATCAGGTTGGCCCCAGACTCACAGAGACTTGCCTGCCTCTGCCTCCCAAGTGCTAAGATAAAAACTGCGTGCCACCACCTCTGACCTGCAATAAATTATCACTTCACACACCCAGGACTCACTTGTGGAAACATAAAAGTGTAGCATGAATCTTAACAGGTTTTATTAATAAAATCAAACCTGAAGCCAAGTATTGGGGTGAATGCTGAAAGATCAGAGAAACAGAACAAGCCACAGCTTCCTCACCTTGCCAATTCCTCAGCTGATCCTGTTTCCTCAGACTGGAAGCTTCTGAGTCCTTATCCAAATGGATCTCAGCTGAACTGCTTCTGGAAAGCCTGAAAGCTTAACCAGCTCTAGTTCCTGGTCCTCATGCCTTATATACCTTTCTGCTTCCTGCCATTACTTCCTGGGATTAAAGGCTCTTGTTACCATGCCTAGCTGTTTCCAGTATGGCTTTGAACTCACAGAGATCCAGACGGATCTCTGCCTCTGGAATGCTAGGATTAAAGGCGTATGTGCCACCATTTTCTGGCCTCTATGACTATCTAGTGGCTGTTCTGCTCTCTGACCCCAGATAAGCTTATTAGGATGCACAATATATTGGGGAACACAATACCACCACATAAAAGTCACTCAATTTTGACCTTCACCTCTCCCTTTAACCCTGTTCAGTGGAGTAGTCTCTGGCAGAGTGCACTTGGGCAGGTCTTGGGAAGAAAGTCCAAGTTACCCACAAGGATGAGAGCAGACTCAGTGGTGTAATCGAGGCCCCGCCCCCAAGGTCGATGGATGCTGTGAACAGCTGACTCTTGTTCTGTCTTTTGCTGCTGATTATATTTTTGTCTTTCTTTCTTCCCCCTTCCTTCTCTCACATTCTGCTTCCCTCCCCCAAACTCCCCTACTCCCCTTCCTCCTCAATCTTTTTGTTTTAAGATAGAAACAATCACAGAAGTTGGAACAAAGTAAGTTTATTATGAAGGAATATGAGTTAATATAGGAGAAACACCCTTGCTCTGGTCACCCCTCCCTCGGCCACCTCTGGAGAACCATGCAATCCTGACTGTGCTCACTTGCTGGTATTTCTTCAGAGTGTTGTCACCAAGTGGTGACACCTTCTGTAAGTGGAATCATCTCACTGGGGGACTTTTGTGTTTGTCTTGTTTTGTTGGGATGATGTATGCTGAGAAAGGCCTAGGGCATGCTGGGCAAGTACTCTATACCCTTTTTATTAAATAATATAAGATTTATGTATTTATTTCGAGATGGACCATACAGGCCTGAAATCTCCATCCTCACCTCCACCTGCCAAGTGTTAGGATAGCAGACCTATGCTACCATACCCCACTTAATCAGTTTTTTTTCTTTTAAAGATTATGAACTCATGAATTTACACCCATTTGATGATCAATATAATTATCTTTCTGAAGCTGAGATTTTCCTCTCTTAGTCATATGAGCCCCTGTACTTGGCGTCTCCATTCTTAAGCATCACATTATTTTTCCTGGGCCAAAGGTGTCGTGGGATACTCTTAGCGCAGCGTGTATATTTCTTGTTGCAGGCCCAGAACCTTCCATCTCTCAGCTGCTTTGATTTCTTTCATGACCTCTTTCCAGACCACGTTTTGGAAACTAGGTTAGTTCACTACTTTTGGATGGCTGGTTTCTGGGCATTTTCAGTAAACAAAGCCAGTTAGCATCTTTGTCTAGTTCCCGTCCTGGCCCCCTTCCCCAGGGTTTCTTTGTATATCTTTGGCTGTCTTGGAACTAGCTCTGTAGATCAGGCTGACCTTGAACTTGCAGAGGTCCGCTTGCCTCTGCCTCCCAAATGCTAGGATTAAAGACGCGTGCCACCACTGCCCAGCTACTAAATTTCTATTTATAGTTTTCAAGTAAAATTCCTCATGAGTTTAAAGTGCCGAACCCACAGCTTTTTACTTAGCCTCTTTCATTTTATAGTTGTGTCTAGTTATTTCCACACCGAGAGTCCTGATTCTTGAGGTTACAGGGGATGAAGGAATTAGAACACCACATGACTGTTCATTGGCTTTATCCCAGGTAAAAAATATGCAATCGTTCATTAAAACAGTGATATTTAGTGAGAAGACTTTTTAAAAATTGTGTCATGTCCACCTTGTTCCAGTTAGTGGAGGAAAACCTATTGAATGATCCATATATTCCCAGCCCAACAACTGCTAGTATTTATGGCCTATAATCAAATTTGAGCTTTCAAATGAAAACTAGAATTTTAGAAAGCTTATTTGTACCTCCACCAGCTTGGCAGCCTCTAAAACGCTAAGATTTTTCTGGTAAAAGTGGTGGTGATATTTATTCATGTGAGTTTTTTTTTTTTTTTAAGAAGCCTTGTATGATTCAGAACCAAAGTTATTCAAATGATCAACACATTGCTATAAAGTCATGCCTAGGTCAAAGAGCCACTCAAAAGATTAAAACAAGCCATTTTCCCGGAAGAATGTGAAACACTTATTGACTGGCTTTCATGTTCCACACCGCTGCTAACTTTCAAACCACTATCACTCGTTCAAGTTTGGTACTGTTAAAGAATGTTCTCGATTATTTGAAAAAAATGTATTAAGATACTTTTTTCCTTTGGAACAAGGCAGAGAAGGTCAGCGTGGCCTCTGCACAAGAATGGCATGCAAATTTGTGAAGCATTTCATAACTGTGAGGCTTTGTGTGTACAGGGAGGGGCCAGGGCATACAGAAAATCTCTGTACCTTCCAGTGAGTTCTGCTATGAATCTAAAACTACTCCAACTAGTCTATTAGGTTTTTAGTTTTAAAAACATACATTTTCCTTGACAATTACAATTATACACCTGTGCAAAGCCGGATCTTTTCATATCATTTAACTAATATATACCATATAAGAAGTGGAATGAAGGGGCTGGAGAAATGGCGCAGTGGTTAATAGCACTGGCTGCTCTTCTAGAGGACCCAGGTTCGATTCCCAGCACTCACATTGAAAAATTTCAATCCCCCAGTAGTGAGTAATGCTACGGATGCAATAAGCCAATTAAGACGAATGAATAAATCCAGGTTTAATCAGAGCAGAGCAAAGCACCTCCCAGGTGACTCTCCAGAATGGCGACCAGGTCTAATGCAGCCTGGAGGTACGGTCTTGAGCAGCCCCCTGAGCAGCCCCGGGGAGGGGGAGGGGCGACTCTTGGACTGTCTTAGGGGCGGGGTCTGAGGAGAGACCCAAAGACCCAGACTCGGGTATACGGCGTCGTCAGCAGGATTTCCACCTAAACACACATGGAGGCGCACAACTGTCCGTGACTCCAATTCCAGGGGGTCATTTCTGGCTTCTTTGGTGCACCCACATGGTGCAGTTACATACACATATAGGCAAAATACCAGTACACGTAAGTAAATATTTTATTAAAGAAAAAGAAACGGAATGCAGTAGCACATACGGGCATCCAGTTCTTTTCTTCTAAGTTGGATATTGAAGGGGGCCACATGAATATAAGACAACAGCATTCTTTTCGTTAGGTTACCTTTTTGTTTCAGAAGACATAGATATTTCTCATAAGATATGCTATCGTGTTAACACGAAATGGTCACATTATTCTTTTAAAGCTAATAAATATTTTGAATATTACTCAGTTTAAGTTTGGGACTGGGTAAAGCACAGTAGGTGTAATGTGACCACATAAAGAAACAGAGGTTCCGCAGGGGTCGTAGTTCTTTTGGTAGAGTTCTTGTCTATCACTCCAGAGCACCGCATAAACTGAGTACAGAGGTGCGTGCCCATATGTCCAGCACTCACTGGAGGCGGAGGCAGGAAGACCAGGAGTTCAACGTCACTTTTAGCTACATGGTGAGTTCAAAGCCAGGCTGGGATATACAAAACCTTGTCTCAAAATGAAATGAACCAATGTAAAACAAAACAATATAAAACAAAAACAAAACAATAAAAAAGATTTTTTTGATCATGCGGTGGTGGCGCATACCTTTAATCCCAACACTTAGGAGGCAGAAGCAGGCAGATCTCTGTGAGTTCGAGGCCAGCCTGGGCTATAGAGTGAGTTCTAGGACAGCCAGGGCTGTTATACAGAGAAACCCTGTCTTGAAAAAAAAATTCTTTTGGAGGATAACTTCACTATTTAAATAATTTTTAGAAATTCTTTATTTTATGTGTATGAGTGTGTTTGCATGTACGTATGTCTGGGAACTGTGTGCATGCCTCGGGTCCAGAGAGGTCAGAGGAGGGGGGTGGGAACTCCCTGGAAGTGAGGTTACAGATGGATGTGAACTACGTGGCCTCTGAGAATTGGTCCATCCTCTGTACGAGCAGCAAGCACTCTGAACCACCGAGCCATCTCTCCGGCCCTCTCCCTCACTATTTTTAACAGCGTAAATAAAGGCAAGCTGAGAATAAATGTTTCTGGACCTTCGGATTATGAAATTGCCACACTGCAGATTACTATCTTTTATTGTGTGATAATTTTGTGTGGCCGTTGATCTCAGCTGTTTCCTATTGTTCATCTTTAAATATGGAGTTCGTTTTCACGAGCCTCTGGCTGGAAGCGGGGCTCAGGGTAGCCCCCACAGAGCTTACTCTCTTGTTTTCGCATAACATTGAGGAATGTATCAGCTTTTTGTCTGAAAATTTAATACAAAAGGCTTAATTTTCTCTTTATTCTAAAATAGCCTAGAGTTTAACTTACTGTTCACCCCATTGCTTTCTTTTTATCTTCCTGACGCTTTCCTTCTCTTGTCTGTATTGTTTTCCTTAACTGGATTTGAAAGAGGTCTACTCCTTTTATTGATTCTTTCCAAACACCATAGAGGTTTTATTTATAGTTCTATGTACTTAAAAATTTTATTTCAACAATTTCAACATCTGACTTACTAATTACTTACTATTTTCATTTGGTCCCTCTCTGCATTTTTTCCCCTACTTTCTTAAAAACAAAACGCAGTTCTTTTTGATGCTCAGGTTGTAAATTTCCCCCAGGTTACACCTTAAGCTCTGACCTACTGCTTACCAGAAAGTACTCTCCTTTTTAAGATTATGTACATAGTTTATAATTTCAGTATTAATTATTTCTTTGATCAGAAATTTTGTAGCTGAAAGTTTTCCTGTGTCCTGCCTGGCCC
>CABHPH010044620.1:0-20000 GCA_902168325.1 Peromyscus nudipes | reverse complement strand
TAGCTACCCTTCTAACATGGACTGGGATCAGAAAGACTGGGGATGAGGTAGGGAGGACTATCAGGTACACTGGAGTGACATCTAACCTGGATGCAGGCTTGGAGAAGGGCCCCGTGCTCGAGGAAGTTCCTTAGTCATCGCTTTCCCAGTGTCTTACCAGGGCTGTTGTGGTCATAGCGGTATGGTTCCGAGATGAAGTGTGGGAGCGCCATGAGCAGACCTGCCAGGGCCACCAGGATAGCCCCACAGCCAATCATACGGGGCCTGTGAACTCGACTGCCAAAGTAGCTCACGAACAAGATCAAGGATACGTTCCCGACCTGCAATGGAATGAAATGACAATTAAAGCTTGGCAAAGTCCGTCCTTGCTGTGGCTCCCTTTGGTGTTCTCTTGGCAAAGTCCGTCCTTTCTGTGGCTCCCTTTGGTGTTCTCTTGGCGAAGTCCTTCCTTGCTGTGGCTCCCTTTGGTATTCCCATCTGTACACTAGACTGGCTAGTTTGAGAAAGAACCATCCTGATATGTATTGAATGGAGATTCTGAGCCAGGCATGATGGCTCACGCCTGGCATTCCACTACTCCAGAGAGTAAGTGAGGCAGGAGGATGGCTGGGAATTCAAGGCCAGCCTGGGCTACATAGTGAGACCCTGTTTCCACAACAACAAACACAACACAAACTGACAATACCATGCAGATTTTGAGTCTTCCTAGGAAAGGGAAGGGTCTTGTTGCCTCTTTAGAGGAGAAAAATGAGGAAAGCTGGTCAAGTTCGCCTTGGAGGCGGGTGAGCAGTTGAGGGAAGGGACTCGGAGCTTCGGGGGGCCTCAAGAATGAGAGGCACAAATAAAGTCTGAAACCAAGGGTTTGAGGCTTGGAATTTCAAGTCTTAGATTCATAATCCCAGGGAGCCCTATAGGAGTCGGGTGGGTGAACTCCAGGGTCCTCAAAGGAGTGAGCCACATCAAAGGGTTGTCGGGTACCGACTGTGGGGTAGAGGGATGATCCCCATTTACCAAATGGACTGACTTCCCTTCCCCACATGTGAGATCTGAGAGGAGCATCATGCTGAGACTCATCTGGGGATGGGACACTGTGCAGCTGGTGGGCCAGGACTTGAGTCTAGAGGAATGTGGTTTATTATCCAGGGAAGAGAATTTCACGGAAATCCCATGGGGCTGGGGAGAACAGACTTTTCCTCCCAGAGAGTGACAGCATCTGTGAGAGATGGCTGAGGCCCAGCATAACTGATTTCCACCAAATCTACGTGGAGCAGCTCAGCCTCTCCCTGCCTGGCTGAGGGCCACAGGCAGGGGCCTGTGGATCCAGGGCATCCTGGGGTCAGACCTCCGATGCAGCATCACCCCTCCCTCCTGTCACCCCAAGGTCGGTCAGAGGGTGTCTTGGAGGTAACTCAAGCCTCTCTCTGGGACAGTAGAAATGAGTTTCTGTGATTCCTTCCTGGGACAGCCAATAGTGTCCCCTAGCAAAGGGCTCCTAAGGGCATGATGGCTGGGTCCTTTTTCCTACTAGGATGATCCAGGGCGGGAGGAAAGCTTTTCTGGGCTTCAACCCTAGGCCGGCACACTGTGAGAGGAAAGCTATGAAAGTTTTGGGGAGCACACAGTGTTGGGGGCTCCATGGGGGCACAGGGAGGAAACGTTCATGGGTGTAAGAAAGGAGGCTACCAGAGGTGGGAGCATAGGGCTCCCCCAGCGTGCACTCCTGAGGCGAAGCTGGGGATGACAGTACCTCGTTGAAGGCAGCCAGCAGCCCTGAGGTCTGACTGGACAGTCCAAAGCACTTTTCCACCGTGGAGATGGAGCTCTTGAGGTAGCCGGAGATCATGAGCTGCGCCAGCTGCAGTATACTGTGACACAGGACAAAGAACTGTAGGGGAGACGGCGGAGGCAGTGGACGGACACCGTCAGAAGTCAGGGAGACAGAGACAGAGTTTGGGTCAGAGGGACAGTGAGGCCAAGAGATGAGCAAGGAAGAGAAGTTGGGTAAACAAAGTCAGGGGAGGCAGATATATGAGAAGTGGGAAAAAAAGAGGGAGGGAAGAGATGAGAAAGAGAGGGGAGGGAGGGAGAGAGAGAGGGAGAGAGAGAGAGAGAGTCAGTTGGAGTAACCTGTGGAATCTCATTCAGGTTGACGAGTTAAGGTAGAACTTGGGGACATGGGTGCTACCAGAGACACACTTGACAAAAACAGAAGAGCATCAGAGCCCTTCCGACCCTCTGACCTCCCCAGGCGTCATCGGTCATTGGGCTGGCTCTTCCTCCCTGCTCTGTACCACCACTCCCTTCACCAGAAGATTCTCCTAGATCTCCCAGCCCCATTTCCACCCCTTTCCCACCCCGTTCTCACCCAGTTCTCACAGAACTGCTCTGGAGACATTCCCTCTTCTGACTTCCCCAAGCTGTCCCACTTCATCTCACCCCAAACAACCCAGCCTGCTTGGAAAAAGCTGGCAGAGTTCCTAGAGGAAGAAAAACTTGCTTCAAAGAACCAAAATCTAAGAGCACCTAGGCCAAGGGCAAGTGCCCCGCCTCCTCGGATTACCGAGGAAAACTGAGATCTTGAAGGCTAAGGTGGGGCTCAGTGGTGGAACACTGGCCTAGCAAGAGCAAGATCTAGACTTCCATCCTTGTCATTAAAACAGTAACAGAAGAGATCAGGTGTGCAGCACCCTGCACAGGATCGGACACCTCCTGGGTGAGTCTTCGGGGCTCTTGCTGCGGAGCCAGAACTCCAGTATTCACACAAGTTTAGGACGCAGAGTATGTCTCCATTTCTCCAAGGGAATGAGAGGCAAAGAGGTCATTCCCCCCATCATCTACAGGCTGACACGTATCAGTCTCTGCAAGGAGAACGTGTTCACTTTCTTTGTGCCCAGAGCCAAGCTAAGAGCTTCCCTGAGTCATCCAGAAACCCACCCTACAGGCAAGGAAGTGAGAAGGAAGACGCTTGGTGTTACACTGCTGGCCTTGGCGGGCCCTTCCCTGCCTTGCCCAACAGTGCCTACCTTGATGTTGTGGAACAGCCATCGGGGCTGTGAATCCTGATGTAAGTCCCGAGGCTCCATGCTGACTTTGCTTTCAGGCATGTCTTCTGTGCCCATTGTGGTTTTGGTGTCTCTGTCTGGCATCTGGGGCCCCTCACCTGTGGGCCCAATGATATCCAACCAGATGATGAAATGAAATCCCAGATAAGAGTCCTTGACCCAGGTAGACTTCAGGAGCAAAGAGTTTCTGGAGAACGTGACCTTGGTGGTTGTGAGGGTCTGAGAGTCGGTCTATTAGCCTTTCTGATTCTAAGACCCTTGGGAGGGACTTTCTTGAGAGGCCATGGGTTCCATGTGTTCCTGCTGGAGACCTTCACTCCATTCAGACACACTCCAGTCCCCTTACCCCACAGCTAGCTCTGGAACATCCACCCTCACATTAAGTATGAGCTGTGTAGTCTTTCAGCAGGCTTTAGGCCAGGGGTGAGGTCAAGGTTGGGTCCAGAGCCAAGGGATAAAGGCTTTCCTTTTATAAGACAGAGACCCCTTGCTGCCATAGGACACCATCTGAAACCTGTAGCCACAGAGCCAAGCAGTCAAGACTGCAAATCACATATCAGAGCACACAGCTATTCAGATGTATGTCTTGGAATCTTCTTCTGGACAAACAGGCCCACCAGACTCAGGAGGCAAAGCTGTGTGGCACCCCCGATCTCACGGGCATGGTGGCTTTCTCACACAGTAACTATGGAAACACGTCCGTTACTCTGTCCTGCTTCTGGCTCTCAGTGGAAACCCCAGAACTCCAGCCTGCAGTACAGCATCCTTTCAGCTGGAGACCAGAGCTTCCCTTCTAACCCCCCATCCATTTCCTGTGGCTAGCCTCCTCCATTGTTCCATGTCTCCCTCACCACAGGCTACAGTTTCCTTTTATTTCACATGGTCTGCTAAAGACTCAGAACACCTCTCAGCTGTGGAGCTCATCTCCATCCCCAGAAGAAAACCTAAAAGGTCTCCTGAGACCCTGAACCTCCATAGGCCAAGATTTTGTGCTCCTCACAGAAGGTAGCCTGGAGCCCAAAGACTATCTTTTAAGGTGTACATGTATGCGTGTGCGCATATGTCCATAGAGGTCAGAGGCATTGGATTCTCTGGAGCTGGAGTTCCAAACGTTCGTGAGTCGCCTGATGTGGGTGACAGGTACGGAACTCAAGTCTTGTACAAGAGCAGTACACTTCCTTAACCACTAAGCTATCCTTCCAGCCCTGAGAACTATTAGCCCCATCATGGTTAATTGTGATTGTCCACTTAATGGGATTTATAGTCACCTAAGAGATACATCTTTGGGCATGCCTGTGAGGGTGGTTCCAGAGAGATTTAACTGAGGAAGATCCACTCAGTGAGGTGGCCCATCCTGTGGGCTGTGGTTTCTGACTGAATAAACAGACGGAGCAGTGAAGTACCAGGGTGCCAGCATTCAGCTCTCTCTGTCTGCTGACTGTAGATACAATGTAACCTGACGTCTTGTGCTCCTGCAGCTGCGCCTTCCATAGTGACACATTGTAGCCTCACTCTGAGTCCAAACAAACCTTCCTTTAAGTTGCTGTACAGTCAGGTATTTCTGACTCCAACTAGCAAAATGGCTGATGTGATATATAATTCACAGGCCATAAAACTCTCAAAGCTCACAATCCATGGATCTTAGTATGTTTACAAAATTGTACAGCAATCACCACAGTCCAGTCCTAAAACTCTTCCTTCCCACAGCAGGAAGCCTGGCATCTCTAGCTGTCACTTTCCATCCCTCCCTACCAGACTTCTGGAAACCCTAATCTACTTCCTGGCTCTGTGGGTTTCCTAATGTGGACATTTCACACAGATGAAATAATCTAACATGTGGTTGGTCACCTGTAACTAATTTTTAAAAGCCCATAATATTTCCAAGGGTGCTCAACATCATAGCAACTGTCAGTGCTTCATGTCTTTCTACAGATGACTGGCACTCCTCTGTGTGGCTGGATTGCTTTTTGTTCACGCACTTGTCAACTGATAAACAGTTGGCTGACTCGGGGTATTGGGAACAGTCATTACAGCGTTTTACGTGGCCTGCATTTTCAGTCCTCTCGGGCATATACGCCTGGGAGTGGAATTGCTGGGTCCTGTGACCGTTCTGTGTTGGGCTATTTGAGGAACCACTGAACTGTTGGCTGCAGCCCTTCCAGCCTCAGCTCCAGCTGTGCTGGCTGGCGGGGGGGCCCTGGGGCATGCTGGCACTGCTGCGGGGGAGCGGGGAAGCGGGAGCAGTGACTTGGCTAGGTTTGAGCGGCCCCAACGGAGAAAGGCATTGTGCTTCCTCCCCTCGTCAGACCTGTTCAAGGGCTGTGGAGTGATGCACCATTTTACAAGCCCACCGACCATGTTCCAGTCTCACTACACCTTTTCTTGTTTGTTACAGTCCGTCTTTTCAGTGACGGCCACCCAAGAAGGTGTGAGGTGATGTGTATGGTTTGATTATGATGGCAGGCATCTTTTTATGTTCATATTTGTCATTTATATGACTCTCCGGAGAAATGCCTAGACAGTAACTGGAAGAATTTGAGGAAACGGAAGTGCGTGGGTCTGGGAGGAGTTCCTTTGGGGGCACAAACATCCAGAGGAAACAAAGGAAGGTAACACCTGGCAGGAGGCGTTGGGGCAGGGAGCCATTGGGAAAGAGGAAGAGGAGGAGATGGCAGAGGTCACCTAAAGAGGAGGGGGTAAGGGCCTGTAAGGCAACTGTTCCCAGAGACACCGAGGGCACCACATCTGAACCTCAGCCCCTGTCACCAGAAAGGCCTGTCACCTCTGCCATCTAGGTCTTCACATGCATCCCCAGCATATGAATGCTCCCCAGAGCTCTGTGTCCTCTGTCCTCTGTGTCTCTTCTGAGGACTCCCAAGAGCTCAGTCCAGATGTTGAACTCAACAGCCCTCCATTTTGGACAGGTCTGAACGGGGGAGGACGCACAGCGCCCTTCTCTGGCTTGGTCCACTCTAAGCTAGCCAGGTCACCGTGGCCGCCGTGCCGGCATGCCCCAGAGCCTGGTCAACCAGACAGCAGGGCTGCAGCTGAGGCTGGAAGGTCTGAAGTCACTGACAGGATGTTCCAGCTCAGAAAGAAATGCAAGGAATAGATGGGGGGAGGGAAGGAAGGTCAGTGGGCTGCCTCAGCATGTGCATCCCCCAGCCCAAGACCAGACCCTGGACCCTCAGCGTGGGCTCCTGAGACCCTGGGGGCAATCCTCCCTATATGCCAGTCACATCCCTCTCCTCTAGCCCTTTCCTCTGCTCATTCACAGAGCTCTGTTCACTTGCCTTAGGTAAGCGCCTACTTGCAGCCTCACTCCGGGTCTTCCTGAAGCTTCCACTTCAGCCTCCCCTGCCAAAAAGTCTTCCTGGCTTATTCTATCCGTTAGTGAAATGACAGTTTCTGGCGCACAAAGTCCAAAGCTCTCCTCTCTGGGTTGGGGAGGAAGCCCAGCAATGTGCTTTGGGCTCTGAGAGCAGTCATCTCCCGGAATATCTGCTAGCCAAAACTTCTGCTTCCTAGGAGTTGGTCAGTGTAAGCCTCTGGTGTGAGGCTGCTTGCTCCTCATGAACAGGAGCCGGAGCTCAGTCTAGCTGCAGCCACGTGGCAAGGGGCAATACTTCAGAGACCAGCCTGCCCCTTCCCTCTCTGCTCATTCTTTCCGGGGAAGACTCAGGCCCAACCCATAGTACGTCCCAGGGTCAGGTTGCAAAAGGCAACCCCTAGGAAATCGTAGAGCTGAGTACAGGCTTCCTCAAGCTTGAGTTGGACTCCCAGCTCCCAGCAAGCCTCCAAGGTGATCCTGAACATGTCTCTTGATCTTTCTGAGCCCCAATTTTCCTCAGCTTACAGCTATGACAATATCTACAGACAGGACCCAAGACACGCTGCTCCCAAATATGGCATGTGGGCAATGAACAGCAGAAATCAGATGTCCCTCTCCCCTCCCCCTCCCCTGCAGCAGGTCAGTGGCCTCGGCAAGTTACTCGCTGACCTTCTCCCCTCCCCTACCATTTGAAGCATTTCAAAACAGGCTTGGCTAGATCCCCTCTGGTTTATTACCATCAGGTCATGTCCCATTTGTTCAATTGTGCCTCTCTACAATTAGATATTTCGTCAGACCTAGCATAAACACACACATACACTTCTCCATTTCTTCATGTCTTCTACTGAAGACTCCCCTATCTTATGAACTTTGGACTAAATAATTCTGTGAACTTCTTATCTTGCTAATCTGTCTTTTGTTGGAGTGTCTCAGGCATGAAGCCAGGATCAGGGAAGGAAAGAAAAATCTCCTCTCTACTGCCTCAGGCCCATGAGGCAGGTCTCTATCAGGACTGGCCTTCTGACCGACACCCACCAGGAGCCATTTTCCACTAATTCCAGATAAATCTTTCAAAATGTCCTAGACAGTACACTTCACCTGGAGCCGCCTCTTGCTCCCAAGTTCTCCTCTTTGTTCTGGCAGAGCCATTGTCCACCTCTAGGTCACCTCTCTCCCTCTTTCATCCAGGCTCCAGTCAACCACACAACGTAGAGAACCACACCCTTCTCCCCCAGTACACTCAGTGGCCCTAGAGGCAATGACCCAGGTTTGGAGCACAAGCTGCAGTTCAGCCTTGTAGCCTTGATTCGGGGTACTTAGGCTTCTCACAGGCAGGGAAGGGACAGCAGCCCCTCCTCTCCAGGGCAGAAGGCACCCGAGAGCCCAACCTGCCTACTTGCACATTGGGCCCCCCTCTAGAGCCTCCAGACCCACTGCCTGTCCCTCCTAACATGGCACTGCCCTTCTGTGGTCTTCGTAGTCCCTTCCTAGTGCGTCCAGTTCAAGCAAATGGCTAAAATGTTTAGTTCGGGACTTCGTTAATTTGATCCATTCTTCAAGGGGAGCTGTCCGCAGAGTACTGGCCTTCAGGTCCCTCCCTCCATCTTGCCCCCCTACCTCAGTTCCCCCTTTTTTCTTCCCTCCTTCCCTCCCTCCCTCCCTTCCTTCCCTCTTGTTCCCTTCACTCTCCTTCCTCTCCCTTTTCTTTCCTGTCAACAGGGTCTCACTATGTAGCCCAAGATGACCTCAAATTTGCAAGCCTCCTGCCCCAGCCTCCTGAGTGCTGGAATTACCTGCATGCACTGTCACACCCAGCTTCTTCAGAGCCTTTGATCTCTCCTGCCCCAAGTCCACATCTTTCTGTAGTTTCCACCAATCCTGAACTGCCACACTCTGATTCTTATCTCAGCCTTCTCAGGTCTCTGGCCGCCCTTCCCTCACTGCACTGAAAGGTTTCAAATCAGATTTCCAGTTTTTCAGCCAAAGCACAGAGCGACACTTCAGGGTCTTAGCTGCAGCTCACAATAACCTTTACCTCATTGGGAAGTCCTGTTGGTCATGTTTGGTGCTGACACAATCTACGGTGTGCGGTGTGTACTTGATAAATGGCACACTTTTCCCTGTCAGGGAGTTCACCCTACTATCAGCTGTCTGTCCTGCCACGAGGCACCACCTGCTTCTACTGATGCCTGCTTCCACGAAGCACCAAGTATGAGTACCTACAGAACCAGAGAGCTAGGCTGAAGCTTGCCTCTGTGGGCAGCAGTGGGGCCCCACTAGGGACAGTGCTCTCTGGATGCTTGCTTGCTTGCTTGCTTGCTTGCTTGCTTGCTTGCTTGCTTCCTTCCTTCCTTCCTTCCTTCCTTCCTTCCTCTCTTTCTCCCTCCCTCCTCCTTCTCTCTCTCTTTCTTTCTTTTGAGACAGGGTCTCACTGTGCAGATCTGACTGGCCTGAAACTCACTCTGTAGACCAGACTGGTCTCAGGCTCACAGAGATCTGCTGCCCCTGCTTCCTGAGTGCTGGGATTAAAGACTTGTATCACCATGCCTAGCTAGTGTGTGCCATCTTGATCTGAGGGGAAGCAGGGGGCTACTGCAGAGTGAACATCACCAAATGCAAGGCTATGTTGGGCATGCATGTATCCTCACATCCTTAGAGCATGCTACCAGGGCTTGGGACGCCTGTGAGCAGACAGGCCTGGAGAAGCGGCATCCAGGATCCCAGAACTGGTGAATGGTTTGGATTTGAGCCTAGATCTGTCTGACTCCTGGGCTCCTAATGTCAGTCATCAGCTCTGTACTGATGGCCTTGGAACAAATACAGTGACAGTCCCTGGGTGGTCACTTCTCATTCTGGCCCAGCTTCCCTTCTGTGAGTTGTCAAAGGTGACAGTATTACCATCTGTCACTCTACCAGTTCATTCTGCAGCTTCTTGGTCAGCTCACTGGTCAGTCAAGGGTTTCCTTCTGTGCCCTGAAAAGGTTAGGAAAGGAAATGTGGGGAGAAAGTTGAGAGGGCCCCAGTCCAGGGGCCCACAACCAAAGCCCCTAGGTTGGAACCTTCTGGAGAACTACAGCATCAGTTGCCAAGAAATGCCAAAGCAGAATCTGAGAGGGTCAAGGCATGATACTGTCTGTAGACTGTTCTAGCCAGTACCTTACAGAAAGCAAGACCTAGGAGCATGGAGATCCGGGTACTTGGTGGCTGGTGATCAGACAGACGGCTCCGACTCCGAGGATCAGTAAGATAAGAACAACAAACCCACTTCCCACCCGCTGCAAGGCTGTGTGGGATAAGGTGCTTGGGCAGCTTCAAAGGGACTCACTGAGGCCAGCTTTGTCAGCCTCGGCCCCAAACTCAACAGTTTGTTTGTAAGTCTGGCCACCAGGCCTCGGAACAACTTGCTTTTCTTCTTCTGGAAGGCTCAGCTTACTCCATTTCATCTGATCCAGGAAGACCATACAGACCTACTGGAAGTGCACCCCGCCCCCACTCCACCCCGCCCCAGCTCCTTGCCCCTCCCACCATCCAGTCTCCACACCGCCTCTACCTCAAGTTTCTGCACTCTTCAGCTGCATTCCAGGCGTTACTTTTTCGTGTGTTTGTTTTTCTCTCTAACTTTGGTGTACAAGAAGAAACACCACACCCACCCCACTCCACACACACTGTGCCTCCCTCACATACACACTGCGCCAGGCCATCAAAGGGACCTACACAACACACAGACAATAAGGCAGGGGTTGTGACTGGGAAACTCTGGCCCAAGGCCTCCACTCAGTGGTGTCCCTTGAGACAGATGGCATCCTCTGGACGCTCCCTGCCTGGAGACACTTCAGGCCCCGGGACTTGTTTGGAAGCCTGCAAAATGCTGGCTTGCTGAATGTTTTTAAAATCAGTTGCCAGCATTTTCAAAAAAATCAGGAAATTTCACATCCAATTGCAGATTTACGTTTTTGTCTTGAAAGATCAGCAGATCTGGCTTGCAGCGCCTCTGAGAGAACTCGGAGGTCCATGGTGCTGTGCCTGCTCAGGGCAGTTCGCCCTGCCGGAGCCTCGGTGGGGGCCCATTTCCTGGGGCCCTTTCACCTGCCTGTGGGCTTCCCTGTTGTCCGTCTTCAGCAACTCTGGGCTTGGGAGCTCCCTGGCCATGATTCCTGGGTTAGGAAAACCACTTTGAAAGTGGAAAACCAGGCTAGGAAGCCCAGAACTAATCCAGAAACACCATGGCAGGCAGAGATGGGGTGCTCTGCTGGTTCTAGAAGTGAGAGCAAAGATTTGGGAGAGGCACTTGCCTTTCTACCCTCAGAATCCACTTGTTGGAAGGAGAAAATAGATTCCTGCAAGTTGTCCTCTGACCTCCACAAGTGTACAGTCAAGTGTACCATGGTATGTGTGCACATATCACACACACACACACACACACACACACACACACACAATGTACTACTACTACCACCACTACTAAAGAACAGAAGAGGTATGGGGCTGGAGAAGTTGGAGGGACCCGGTGATGGGGCAAGCTGAGGGAGCTCGGATGTCTGTCTTGGTGTACTGTTTTGGTGAGCTTGGCCGCTGACAGCCGGAGGGACAGAATGACAGTGTGCTCAGCCCTGGACATGAGGTTGGGTGAGTAGAACAGCCATAGGAAGGGGTTTCTCCAGGAGGCCATGCCTCCAGGTAAAAGGTATGAGCTGAAGTCACTTGTCTAGGGGTCTGAGAGTCATGTGAGGCTGACATTAGCAAGCCGGTGTCTGAACCTGCCCTGCCCTGTGCCCCAGCTGAGAGCAGAAAGGGAACCTCCAGCATAGATCCACCTTTCAGGAGAGTGGATTGGTGTCACCAGGAAAGCTACTGGTTCCCAGCACTAAAAGCACAGTGTCTGAGCCTGGGAAGGGTGGCATCTAGGTGGTGGATAGTGGTTGAGTCATCCCAGTCTCAAGTTCAAGGCCCCTGAGAACCTCAGGCTTCATCTACCCATTCCTATAGAACACAATGCTCCAGCCCCAACAGACTCTTGCCATTCCCCAACTAATCAGATGCTGCCCTCGGCCTTTATACCTGCCACACCCTTGACTGACTGCCTACCCCCACCACCCCCACCACCCCCACCACCCACGCCTGTCACATTTCACCTCTCAGCCCCAGCCTAGCTAACAAGCAGGCTTGTTGAGTTGAGCTCACCCAAATGAGATAGCCAGCAAGACTGGAGCTTAGGCTATAGGTGGAGGTGGTCATGGTGACACAGGGTGACTGTGGGGCCTCAAGCTCCAGTTCCAATGTGACCCAGCCCAGCACTGTGAAGGAGGAAGAGTCAAAGGCAGAAAATGGGGAGGGAGTCTCCAGACAGGAATTGGGCTTGGCTGTCATTTTTGGGAAATTCCTTCTGGAAGGACCCTTGGGTGGCCTGCCAGCAGGGAAAGGATCTTGAAGTCTAGCTGTTGCTTTTTGAAGGAGCTCTGTCAGGATGGGGCAGCAAGAGGGGGGGCAGGCATCTGGTGGTTTCCGAGTTGGGTCAGGGACCCTGTGCTGGGACTTTCTGTTCCCGGTTCTGGCCCTGACTACCCCATCTAAACCCATGATGACCTTTAGAGACTAGAGCTTGGGGAGGGGGGTTCTGAGCCCATGGGGAAGCAGAACAGTTTCCTTAGCTCTAAACAAGAAGCCATTGGCTCAAGGCCATGCTTTTTCTTCACATGAGGAGCTCATCGATCACTCTCAGGGCTTGGGCTGACCTCACAAGTCATCCATTCGCTCATTCTTGCAACACAGCATGAGTCTGAGGACCTTGGTTAGGCTCAGCGGCCACACAAGGTCACCCCAAGGAGCACCAGGTGGAGTCTTGGGAGCCTTCGCCGCCATCATGAAGAGGACAAAGGGAAGGCACTGAGAGCCCAGACTCCAGAGGGCGCTCCGGTGTCGCTGGTTCTGCCTCTAGATGTGTGACCTGAGGCAGGTCATGGTCCTCCCAGGCTTGTTTTCCTCATCTGGGCAGAAGTCTGCACTTGGACTCACAAAGTGAGCATCCCTAGGACACAGATCACTGAAGCATGGTCACTAGTCTCCTCACCTCTTCTGTAGCCCCACCGGCCTCTAAGCTAGTCTCTGTGACATTCTCATATGGGCTCTTCATGTCAGAGCGCTTGTTGGCTTTGGCTTAATTTTCTGAGATAGTTCCCAGTGACCTCGTCCCTTAATCTGATTGCCCACTTAGCCCACAAACGTGCCCAGTCCATTTGCCCTTCTAGAATGTACATTTTGTTCAAGCCTTGCTGGTACTCTCTGCCTAGATTCCTACCCTCCACCCGCTCTGGGGGTAGACCACCCTCCCAGTTGCTGGCCAACTGTTTTTGCCTATTTCAAACTTTGGCTTTTTCTTCTTTTCGGTATTATTTTTAAACAGAAATCACTTTATTATAGTGGAATTACAAATAAAAACATCATGCAGTTAGATTAAAGCAGTCACTCAAATACTTGCCCAGTTCTAAACTGTACATCTCAGTGAACGTCTGTGTGTTTGAAGTAAGCCATTCTGAAGCCATGGAGCTTTGCTTAGAGTTTTACACTTTCACTATCAATTATATTTTTAATGTACTTGTCCACCACAAAAAAAGAAAAATGTAATAATTGAAATTAGAAAAACAATTAGTTTTATATTCTCTTCCATGAGGATATATTTGTTTGCCCTCTCCTTCCCCTTTCTCTGGTGTTCTTTTTTCTTTATCTTTTCTAAGATCCTGGGCACTGCTTAGGGCCTCATGAATGCTAGGCACATGCTCTACCACTGATATAGTTCACCAGGCTGACTTTGAACTTTCAGTCTTCCTGACTTAGCCTCTGGGGTAGCTGGGATGACAGGCCTATATCACAGGCGTTGAAAACTTTAGCATTTTTATTCATGTGGCTTGTGTTTCTGATTCCACAGATGGACATCACAGAGCTGGGACCCGGGACACAGAGCTGTTTACTCACTGAACAATCTTATCATCCCAGCTCTGTCCAGTCCTGGCTGGGTCCAAGGCCTCAAGAATGGATGGAATCAAGCCTCATCCTCCAGCCCTCTCGGCTCACCGAGGTGGGCTCCTTAACATTCCAGAGCAATTGCTAGGCCTTGGCAGCAGCCTATGGGGGTGCAACACCATTCTCATGGCTCCCCATGCTTCAGTCACCCACACAGATGTAAAGGCCCAGCCAGTCCCTACAGAGAAGCCTCTGCTCTGCTGCCCCCTCCACAGAACAAGCTTATAAACACACTGGAGACCAAGGGACTATCCCTGCCACCTACTATGAACATAGAGAAACAGTCCCTGCAAACAA
The DNA here is from genome assembly GCA_902168325.1 of Peromyscus nudipes. Lineage (NCBI taxonomy): Eukaryota > Metazoa > Chordata > Mammalia > Rodentia > Cricetidae > Peromyscus > Peromyscus nudipes. The sequence continues at coordinate 6,293 of CABHPH010044620.1, read as the reverse complement.
CGGGGCAGGCAGACTGGGCACTGACTGACCACATGGCGCCCTATGCAAAGGTCAAGGCCAGCCCACTACCTGGCACTTCCTAGACCAGTCATGGGGGGAAATAACACACATACCCCCACATCTGCTCCCCAGTCAGTGGCACCCAGAAAATAATTTGCTTTGTGAAGAGCCAGTGGAGCAGTATACAACATAGGCCAGAGTTCACTGGTATGGAGTGAGGAAAAAAGAGAAAACCCCAGGCAAGTGACAGAGAGGAGAGGGCCTTAATATTAGGAAGATTGGTGTTCTGGCCTCTACTCTGCAGGTTAGCTGCTAGGTGATCTTGGGCTGGTCAGTTGCCCTCTCTGAGTATCTGCTTCCTCACCTATTAAAATAGAGGGAAGATTTCATTGAGCTCTCATATTGTCCATGGGCAGAGCCGGGATTCAAACATGAGGCTGATGGTTCTTTCCCTCCCATATCTGCCCCGGGAAGACCTCATTTGAACACGGAGGGCCACAGAGGGCAAGCAACAGCGGCTATACCTAGAGTGAGGAAAGATGAACTGGTGTGTGTGTGTGTGTCTGTTGTGCGGTGGGGCTAACAGAGGCTTCCTCTAGCTTGGAGGAAGGCGCTTCCTTTGGAGGTATTGGAAGTGTCAAATTTCCCAAGAAAAGGCTATGGGCAGGGGCTCCCTGAGCAAGGGTGCCGAGGCCAGAAAGTGGCTTCCCTGGATCTCACCATGGGGACAGTGTGGCGATCTGAGTTTCCTCCATACACACACAGGAGAACTCTGCCGTCTAAGGGTACTTGCAAGTTGGCAGGCCACCTCTGTGGGAGATACGTATGTCTGTCCCTAGTGGAACAGCTGGCCCTGGACTCTTCGAAGACTGAGTGTCAACTGCGTTCCTTCATCTTCCTACCCATTGTAGTGAGCCTGGCCACAGCCCGGATGGAAGCTGTGGAGGCGCAGCTGGAGGTGGCTTCTGGTGACTCCGTGGGAGGGCTTGGGACAGCTTCCTATCACATATGTGGCAGGGATCCATTAGAGGACCCAGAGCTGAGCCTTTACGGGGAGCAGAGGCAGGTACAGAATTGAGGGTGCTAGTTTTTCCTGTGCCATGGGTCTCCAATCCCCCTCCCCCATTCATACTGAGAAGATGAATGGGAATTTTGTTTGTCAGTGGCACATAAGCCCATTGAAACCATCTCATTATGCCAGGTTCAGTGGTGCCCACCCGTGCTCCCTGCACACAGGAGGCCGAGGCCGGAGGACAGCATATTGGAGATGAGCCTTGGACAAGCAAAATCCTGTGTCACCAAAACCAAAAGAAACCCCATCCCTACCCCCTCACACCTGACCTCACCCTCCTCTCTCCTATGAGGCCTCCCGAGAGGAAGCATCCATCCCCACCCTTCCTGGTGTGCCAGGGTCCCCAAGCTGTGTCTATGATTCTGCAGAGTCTGTTTGGCCTGAAGCCTTCGTGTGGCCACCTGGGAGCAAGCCTGGCCTTGCCTGGCCGGGTGTGAGGCTGACACTGCAGCACACAGGGAGGCCAGGGGTTACTGCAGGGCATCCAGCCCAGCCACCCCGTCACAGGTGGGTGTGTCACTCTGCCCTGGCCACTTGGTGCTTTTCTTATGCCATTCCAAGCTTGGTTTCTGGAGACTTCCAGACGTTTCCCCCTCTAGCCTCCTCATGCCCCATTGCCATCTACCTAGCTAAGTGTATGCAGGCCTCTCTCTGAGTCTCCTTTGTGTGGATCCTGTGGATGGAGCCTAAAGTCCGCCTGTCAGTCCCCTTGGTCATCTGTCCCTGTGGTCTGGTGGTTCTCTGCCTTTCTGGCGCACACTCACAGTCTCCTTCCTTTCTGTCCCTCCATGTCTTCACGTGGCCCTCCTTCAGGGCCACCCTCCCAGGCCGCCCCTTAGTTCTGCTGACACCTGTTGGTCCCTGCATCTCTTTGCACATGCTCTCTCCCCTCCTTCCTCTCCTTTGTCTCTGTGGCTCTCTGCCTTGACCATTCATCCCTACATCGTTTCTCTCACACTGGGGCATCAGCGTAAAGGTGGCTGGGCAGGTCTCAGGACTCCAGCTTACCAGGGTGGTTTGGCTGGGCTCCCTGCCTCCAGCTGAGTAAATGGCTTCCCTTCCTGCCCCTCTCATTCACTCATACACCCTCCCGGTGTTCCACAGACCAGTGGGTTGTTCTATGCAGAACTGAACCTCGGTCTTCCCAGCACACTACCAAGGCACTGTAGTCTCACACTTTCATGTGTGTGATGAAGCCTCCAGGCTCCCTCCCAACTCCCTCCCTTCCTTCACCTGCACTTACCTATTCTGGGCCCCATGGGGCAATTCGGACAACTGTGGCCTCTAGTTCAACCTGGAGCTTAGCAGAGAGCAAGTGGCCTCCTGGAGACAGCGTCTGAGAGAGCAGCAGCAGGGAGCATCAACTGTCCCTCAGGCTATTTCTTTGGCCACATTGGACAGCAGCTGCCCTCAAGGCAGAGGTGGTAGGGATCCTGCTTAATCTGAGCCCTTCTTGAGAACTCCTGTCTCTAGGCACTTGCCCCTTTGTCCCGCTCTTAGCCCTGACCCTTGCTGTCTCTGCTTCTTTAGCTCCATGAATTAATTCCTCTGATCTCTGGCTGGGACAGCCCAGGACTTGTAAAGGAGGCGGGTTTGTTTAGGTCCAGCCCCCAGGCTGGCAGGAAGCTGCTCCCGCCCTGAGACTTGTGTGGGTTACTTCCTAGCTCTTTCCCTTGGAAAGCAGCAGAAGTAAGAGCGAGAAGCTGTTGATGGCTCTTCTTAAATCCAGGGCCATTCAGGAGACAAATATTCCAGAACATTCAGTCTCTTTGCTGCAGTCCCAATCATCTGAGCCCCCTTTCCTGTGGGGCTGCTGCCTCCCTGGCCATCTATGGGCTCTGAAGCAAGCCTCCACTGACCTTGGTCCTCCTTTACTACACCCTTGTCCCTGTCCCCTCATCCCTTACTAACAGCTGCCCCTTCCCATCCACCTCAAGGATTCAGATTAACAAAGCATCATGGGCCCCCAAAGCTCCATCAGGCACAGCCACTTAGATGGAGGGAGGAAGGAAGTGAGGGAAGAAGGAAGTAAGACAAAAGGGTGAATGGGAAATTCTTAGAGATGTCCGCCTTGCAGACAGCTGGAGGAATGGTCCCATCCCGGTGCTGGCCCCAGCCAAGGGATGAGGAGTCACAGGCGAGTCTCTGCACCTCTCTGAGTGCCAGTAACCTCATCGTCAAAGACAGAAATTCTCCTTGGCAGGGCTGATGTGAATAGTGAGGCAATAAATACGTAAAGAGGCCAAGCCTGGAGGCCAGAGGCTGAGTTGGAGGACATGGCAGGAGGCAGGGCCACTCCCAGGCTGGGGAGAAAACAGTTGGTTTGCATAGAGAGTCTGCATGTGAGGCTCCCTAGGGCCCTTTATACCCAGCAGGCTGGGAGCCCGCCCCCCATTTCACAGATGAGTCACTCAGTCACTTGCTACAGAGTACCCCATTAGTTGGGGCAGCATGTCCTGGCCCTCTGCTCCTAGAAACAGGCGTTTCCCCCTTCAACCTAGGCTGTCTTCTCAGGGGAAGAGTTTCTGCCCAGATTTTAGATACAAAAATGAGCCCAAGGCCATCTCCAGAAGAGGACCTTTGCATACAATGGGGGAAATGGGTTTAGAGTCTAGTTTCCTCTGGAATGATAGAGAAGCTTTCTTTAGCCCACTTGGCCATAGAAAGCAGGGGCATGTGAATTACAGATCTGCCTGGCACTTACTAGGCGCTCAACCGAATGCCTAACACCTTTTGAATGAAGGTGTCATTGAAGGACCAGCCATGTGAGCATGTGACAGTAGAGGAAGGCCAGCAGTTGTCTTGGACTGACAGAAAGAATGAACTCTAGTCCTGCCTGGGAAGCCACATTAGATCTGGGCTCTCAGCCCTTCAGTCCACAGTTAGCCCTGAGTCTTCCTAAAGACTGGCAGAGGCGGGAACCCTCCAGATTTCAAGTCATAGGTGCACAGTGGCAAGAAGGGAGGTCCCTTTAGACTTCTAGAAGCTCTCTTATCATTGGCTTAGCCTCAGAGGTTCTTTATATGGAACCAGAATATTCCTGAATTCAGGTGTGTTTAGCTGGAGCAAAGGGCAGGGACCTATATGAGCTTATGAAACCTGAGTTAACAGGCCCTCTGACCAGCTCCCAGACTAAGTTCAGGAGAGCCCATCTACAGGAGCGCTAAGCTTCGTGATCCTGCCTTGTTCCGTGGCTTAGTGTACTTGGGAGCACTGGTGTTTGCTGCTCCCAAGTGCTTTTCACGCAGCCCCACTGGGTGTGCGATCTCAACACCATCTGCAGATTCCCATTGTTTGTGAAACTTGATGCCTTTTTTAGTGTCTCCTGCTGTTGGCATGGTTTGCAAAAATGCTGTAGCTCCCAGGGTCCCTGACGTTCTCACAGCCCCGTGGTTCATGCCAAGGCTGACATTGTTGAAAACCCTGAGCTGTTGGCGGAAGCTGAGCCCTTCTCTCTGAGTAGCTAGCCCACGTAGAGACAGGTCTTTCTGTAAACCTGACACAACAGGAGACTTCATCTGTGGAGCCATCTGCTTCAGGGTACAGGGGAAGGATGCAGGGAACTAGATTCCTGAGCTCTGTTCTGGTCCCAGCTCTGTCACAGCCCTGCTGCGGGATACTGGGCAAATCCTCTGCTCCTTAGGACCCAGGTTTACCATCTGTTAAATAATCATGGCCTCAAACCACCAACCTCCAAGAAGGTCCTGATGGTCACCACGACTTTTCTCAGAAGATAAAGAAGAGGACAAAGAGTTAGAGTCGCCTTCCCCCAAACACTCCAGACTGTGCCCTCAGCACCTTCGTTTTCACTTCCTTCTGGCCTCCCAGTCAGGGAGCGGATATCTATAAATGAGCTCTAGGCTAGCTGGGTGGCAAATGAAGGTCTTCAGGGAGCCTGGGCTTTCCTAGCCTCACACGCAGACTTCGGCTCAGATCCTTGCTCTATAGTCCTGCTCCACGTATGGCTCGTTAGCTCTGTCCAGGGAAGGCAGGGTCATGCTTGCTTTTCCTATGAGGACACTACCACTCAAAAAGGTGACTTGCTCAGAGCCAACCCCCGCCTCTCTCTCTAGTTTCTTTACATCAGGAGGTAGGCTGTGAGTTAAGGTCATCAAAGGTGGGTATATTGCATTGAGGTCAGTGTGGGAAAGAATGGGGAGCTCATTCAATTCAAGTCCCTTCTTCAGATTGGGAGACTGAGGCTATGGGCGTGCGGTGAGCACAGGAGCAGCTGTCTACCTCTCCCTGGGTTTCTCTACCTGACCAGTAGAGGAGAACCAGCCTCCATCTTGCTAAGAGTCAAGGCCTCCCCTTTTGCTGGCCCTCTCTATCCTGATGAGACACAGCTCGTTTCCAGCAAATCATGGTCTGCAGGCCATCCGGATGAAGGGACTCTGGGAAGAGCTGTGCCATGAACTCCTTTGCTGGGCTCAGCACGACCCCTGGTACATTCAACCTGCTCAGCCTCTTGTGCCTGCTGAGGCTGCTTAACTAACCTGAACACTATGCTCCACCTCCTAGACTATGGGGGTGTCACCCCAGGTTCTATGTCTCAGCAGCCTTCCTCTGGTCCCACTGCCTCCATGCTGGGCTAGAAACTGCATCCTCTAGAAGTGGCAGGCCTCTTTCCCAGAGAGCAGGAGTTTAGTCACCTGATACCTTTTAGGCACTAGATGCTTCAATCCTGACCCAGCAAGAATTCTCTGAGGGCTGGTGTCCTCCTCTGCAGTAAAAAAGATAAGGAACCTCTTGGCAGGACCACACAGAACATCATCATTGTGCCCCATCTCCCTAGAGAGTGGGCAGCTTCTCTCTAAGGAGGCAGGATTCTCTCCCCAGAGAGGCTCTCTCTGGGTGACTCAGGGCCAGTTGATTGCCCTCTCTGATCCTCCATGCCCTTGTCTGTGAAATGCCTCTCTGGAGCTGTCAAGGCCAGGATGAGCTGATGGATGGATTAGTGCTTGCTAAGTTCTGAGAGCTGAGCCGATGCAGGCTCGTTATTAATATGGCAGCCATGACGACGGTGATGACTTGTGATTCTGGAAGCAGAGGAAGGAGGAGTCGATCACAGCAGGTGTGCATCAATAAATCACCAGGAAGGAAGCCCCCCTCCCCACCCCCACCAGATGGAAGGGAGCTCAAGGGCAAACTGGAAACTCAGCAGACTGGCTGGGGCGGTGTGTGTGTGTGTGTGTGTGTGTGTGTGTGTGTGTGTGTGTGT
>CABHPH010044606.1:5035-19763 GCA_902168325.1 Peromyscus nudipes | reverse complement strand
GTCACTGTGGTCAGATGGAAAAGACAGAGCTCTTTATTAAAATATAGACTTGGTGTTTAGGGTCAGAGTGGGTGCTTGTGGGTAAATGGATACAGAGGCAGCAGCTCTTGGGCCGAAGCTCTGCTGACAGTGCTGGCTTTTTATGGGGTATGTGGGTGCCTTGAAGAGGAGCCATCTCACCCAAATGAAGCAAGAAGAGAACAGCTGGCCAGGGTGGTCCCGTGTCTCCCGAGATGAGGGAAGCAGGTTCTGGCTGTCATTCTATCCTAGGAAAAGACAGAAACCAGTCCACCAATGTCCCACTCAAGGCAGAACCAAAGGTTGAGAGGGAAGAGAAAGCCCTCCAAGGTGCGCCCCCACTCCTGTGTGACTGCCCTGTTCCCTGCTTCACCTCAAAGGCAGCGTATACAGCTAATAGGCTCATCATCTGGGGAGATAACATTAGCCTCATCATTACATCTTACTAAATAAGTCATTTAAAATTAATTACCATGCACTCCAGAAAGAATTAGCTATGGTTGACTCTTTCGTTCCTGCTGATTATCGAGTTGGCAGAATCCATTAGTCCTGTAGACAAACCAGTGGGTTTCTAAGCACTGAGTAGAGACGAGCTGAGTCCCCCTCTCACGATGGATCGCTACCGGAAGCCTAAGTACACCAGAGCAAGCACATCTGGCGAGGCTCCAACCTGCAGTGAGCAACACAGCTGGAGGAACATGGCTGACCTCATGCACGGGGTCTCTAGCAGGAGTGCTGCAGCAAGGGCAGATAGCCTCCTCTTTGCCTGATTTGGTCCTTTGCCTCTCTAGGGCTCCCTGGGGAACACTGTGTAGATTAACATGTCAACTGCTTCCCTCTGGACCCAGGAGTCTCAAAGGACAATGGGAAAGGATGCTCTGAGCAGAGGGGCAAAACTCTCAGAGTTAGCCCTATGTGGGACAATAAGTGCTGTGGGAGAGCAATGGGTGGGATGATGATAGTTGTGTGGATAGACAAGGGCTTGAGGTCTACCCACTCCTTAACCTCTCCAAACCTCAGTACCTCCAAACATTAATAACTAAATTCCATGGACTATTTACTGTGCGCTGGGCACTGATCTGAACACAGGAGACACTGGTGTCATCCTGACCACCCAACTCTATGAACTTGCAACAATCATTGTTCTCATTTTCGGATGAGAAAACATAGGGACAGTGTGGCGGTGTGAATGAAAATGGTCCCATAGGCTCATAGAGAGTGCATTATTTAAAAGGATTAGCAGGTGTGGCCTTGTTGGAGGAAGTGTGTCACTGGAGATGGGCTTTGAGGTTTCAGGTACTCAAGCTGGGTCCAGTGGCTCACTCTCTCTTCCTGCTGTCTGCTGATCCAGATGTAGAAGTCTCAGCTCCTTCTCCAGCAAATGTCTGCCTGTACACTGCCATGACTCTGATGGACTAAACTTTGAATTGTAAGCCATCTCCAACTAAATACTTTCCTCTATAAGAGTTGCTTTGGTAATGATGTCTCTTCACAGCAATAGAAACCCTAACTAAGACAGAAGTTAGTACCAGGAGGGGGGATTGCTATGATAGGCCTGACCCTGACTTGGGGACTTTGGATTAGGAAAGTAGTTGAGTGCTTTAAGCAGGATATAGGGGTCATGTTAGTAGAATCATGGAAGACAGTGGTGCTGAGGGTGATTTGAACGGAGGGGCCCTGGCTCAAGAGGTTTCAGAGGAGAAGAATGTTAGCATGTGGCCTAGGGACAGTTCTTGTGATATTTTGGTGAAAAATGTGGATGCTTTCTGCCCTTCTCCAAAAATCTGCCTGAAGCTAAACTGAAGAACTATGGATTAACAGCTTTGGCAGAGGAGATTTCAAAACAGCCTAGTATTGACTGTGTTCTGTGGTTCTTAGTGACCAGCATTATGCAGATCTATAATGAAAAGAGGCAAGCTGAACAAGGAAAAATACAAAATGTATAGCTTGAAGAGAAAAGGGGCACAGGAAGTTTAATGGCACTAAATCCCGTGTTGTGTTCAAGGAGATAAACAAACTGAAGAAAAGCCTGATGCTAAACAGAGTAAAGGGAGTGGTGACCTCAGAGCCAGACTCCACCCATCTAAGCTTCCAATTTGTGAGAAGGAATTAAATAAAATTTAGGACTGGGCTTGGCGGCACATGCCTTTAATCCCAGCGCTCTGGATGCAGACTCTGAGTTCAAGGTCAGCCTGGTCTACAGAGCAAATTCCAGGAGAGCCAAGCTTAGGCAGTGAAGGAAATCATGGAAAACAGAAAGCTGGTAATTGAACAAGGGGCCCATGTTCCTGCACCAGCAAGCAGCAGAACTTGGCAGCTTCGGCCACATGGTTCTGGCTTTAGAGTTAAGGACAGAAGAAAGGGGTTATGGAATCTCCCTCCATGACTAAGGAGAGCTGCTGAGGCCAAGTGTGTGTCAGGGGTATCCCTGCATGGAGGCCCAGGGAGGCTATTGTGTGAAGCTATGAAAGTGAAGCCTGGATTGCCTGTGAGACCCCAAGATGTTGAAGATGCCAGAGTCATGGGATACTTGCCGAGGAGAGCTGCTAACAGGGAGTAGAAGCAGCCCAAGAGAAAGAAGTGTGCTGCAGTCAACAAAGCTGAACAGAGTTGGAGATCTGAAGGCGCTTTGACATCAGACTTGGAGATGCAGGGTTTGGAGTTTGCCCAGCTGGTTTTTGGTCTTGCTTTGGTATTTCCTCACCATGCTCCCTTCCCTCCAGTAAATCCAATGTCATTGTATGATGAAAGTATGTGATCTATTTTGGACTTTGATTTTACAGGGGATTACAGTTAAGAGATTGCCACAAATCTCAGAGGACACTTTGAACTTTGGACTTTTAAACAGTGTTGAGACTGTTACAGACTATGGGGACTTTTGAGTTTGGAGTGAATGCATTTTGCATTATAATATAACTACAAGCCTTTGGGTGCCAGGGAGTAGAATGTGATGGTGTGAATGGAAATGCCCCCATAGGCTCATAGGGAGTGGCATTATTTGAAAGGATTGGGACACTGACTAAGACAGACAGAATGATCAAACAACCAGCTGACCCAGACCACACAGCTGGTGAGTGTCCAAGACAGGCTCTGCAGCTGGATGGTTGTCTCAGCAACCTTTGCTCTTTGCTTGTGCCTCGTGGATTAAATGGGAAGATGCCTAAACCTTTTCATAGCATCTCCACCCTTAGAAAAAACTCAGCCGCTGTCAGCTGGAGTTCTGGCTAACGATGCAGCTTGCCAGGATGGAAAGACCAACTGCAAACACAACTTTGGTCAAATGGGACCCTGCCAGCCATGCTCCCCACTTTCTGTGTTTCCTACCACCCACCACCTCCCCTGCCCAAAGCGGTCATCCTCATGAGGTCCACTTTAGAAGTTGCGCTTTCAGTAGTCATTGATTTCCCCAAACACAGAGTGTTTTGGAGTGCTGGAAGGGAAGCCCAAGTCCTTCACACTACAAATGAGGAAACTGAGGCCTGCAGAAGTTAGTGAGTCAATGAGAACAGAGCCTGGCGTAAAGGGTAGCTCCCCTGAGACCTACCCAATGTCCCATACTCTTGTTTGCTATGCTGGGGATCAAACCCAAGGCCTGCCTGTGCTGGACAAGGCCCCAGCCCAATGCCCCCTCTGCATGTTGCATTCCATACATTTGTCTCAAATGATTCTGCCGGCAAAACAGAAGAATTTGTGGATTCCAAATTCAAACTGAATAACCAACACCCTTGAAGTGCATAAGCAAGCCCAGGCTGCATGAAGGGTGCCAAGGGCCTGTGGGAGGAAGGCATGAGTGCAGGAGGAGGTGGGGCTTTCCTAAGAAGAACCAGAGCCAATGAGCCACTGGTCTCAAGTGCAGAGATCACTGGGGCTATGTAACCGCGTCTTGGGTAGTCCGAGGGGCATAGCCCTGGGGCAGGCAGTCCTAGTCTGATTGGCCTGGCCACACGGTTGGAGATAAAGCAGGGGAAACAAAAGGGGATGAATATCCTAAACCTGCCAAAAGGACTGGGGGTCCAGAAAGACCCCATTCTGTCCCCCAAAACTCAAACAGGATCAGGGACAAGAGAAAAATGAGCTCAAGGCAGCTGGACTCGTCCCCACTGGTGAGAAGACTGGCGAAGGTTATTAGTTAGATGCAAAATTTAAAAAGGCCCTAAAATGGTTTTCTCCGATCTTTTTTATAAGACACAAGTCCATTCACAAGGGCACAGCCCCCGTGACTTCAACCCTCTCCCAAAGGTCCTCATCTCCAGTAGCACGCAGTGGAGATTTGGTTTCCACATGAGTTCTGACAGGACACTGTCATCCAAACCAGAGCTGCTTCCCATTCCAGCCCCAAGTCCTGCTGCGATCTTGCCCCGCCCCCACCTCCCTCCCTGCTGCTCTTCAGATCTGCTGCATATCTGTTTCTTGTGCAGCCTCAGCCTAAAGCACTCAGCTGAACAGCCACGCACCAGGTTCTCTGTGTTTTCCACATCTTTATTCAAATGCCATAACCTCAGACCGACCTTTCCAGAACTTTCTGTGTGAAAGTGAACACTTACACATACGAAGAGGCACGCCTTATCTTCTCCCCCACTCGTGATTATTTCTCTCCTTATAATATATCATATGTGTACACACGGGGGTGGGGGGATGTATAATTTGCTCATCTGTTGTCTGGTCCCTCAACAACTTGAATGCAACTCTTCAGAGACAAGAATTTTTTTTTTAATGTTTTGTTCTCTGATGTGCCTCTGGGGCTAGAAAGTACCTAAGACCCTGTGGGTGCTCCAAAGGACTGGCAACGGATTGAATTTCCAGCTCATGAGAGGCATTGACTCCACAGTTACTGCTTCGAGGGGACTCCAAGGGAGGCCTGGCTGCACAGAGACTCTGTCAATAATCTACAGCTTCAGCCTCCTTCAGCTGCAACCTCCCCAATAATCTACAGCTTCAGCCTCCTTCAGCTGCATAGCCGCTCCCTCCTCAAGACCCCAGCTCCATAGTAGTCTGAGGGTCCACTTACTGGGATCTTTCCAGTGAGTTCCTAAGTCTTAATAACCCCGGTGATGGCTGGGGACCGGCGTGTGCCTACGCTCTCAGCTATTCAGGAGCAACACTCCAGTCTAGACCATGCAGCAAGACTCAGTCAACACTAACATTCCCAGCCTCACACCTTTGTTCACTGAACTGCCTGCAGCTGCTGCCTCCACCGAACCTTGAAGTTCTCATTTTACCCATTCGGCTTCTACTCAGAACTTTCTAACTGATTTAAATATATTCTGTCTCATTTCTTCTGTTCAAATAACTGGTGTGGTTTCTGCTTCCCAAAAGACAGGGTGGAGACAGCTCACACTCAGGAGGACACCCACAGCCTCCCTGCCTAGGCTTCTGCTGGGAGCCTGGATCCAGAAGAACAGCCTTGGCTCCCCTGGCCTCACAGCTGAGGATGCTAATTCCTGCTTCATACTCTCTGCGGTCCCATGGAGCCCTGCCTAAACCCTGAGACAGAGCTCGGGACCTCTATGCCCTCGTGGCTCCTTGTCCACACCTACCTCCTTCTTCACCCCTCTCATCTCGTGAAGCTGTTTGTTTTGATATCTGTCACCCCTTGTGACACATACCAGATCTGGCCCCCATCTTATTATATTCATAAACCTGCTATCTGGAATACTTCTTAGTCCATAGTAGGCACTCAGTAATGTTCACTGAGTCTAATAAACATTTGATAGCCCAGATATTCCCATATGTGAATCGAAACCCCTCATTTTTATGTGCTGTCCGAACTGGCGTAAGTAAAATAAATAAATAAATAAGTCCAGGTGGCAATGAAAAGAAAAACCAGAGAGAACAGGAGCCTCTGCTTTAATCACCACCATGCAAATTGGGACTTTCAGATGTGAAGACACGCAGGTCCCCAGCGAGTCTCCCTCCTCCTACCGCGGGGCTATAATTATGTTTGCATTGAGTCTGCGTGTTATTATTTACATTTCTGTGCTGGTGTTTGCGCAGCTGGCACAGTTCCCAAGGAAGCCTTTCCGAGCTGAGCCCAGAGGTTGATGCACAGCTCCCAGAAAGGCTGCTGAGGTCCTCAGAGAGAAGCCTTGCTCCAGGGCTAGAAGGGCTTGTCAGTCAGGGATCTTCTTCCCCAGCTTCATCTACTCCCCTCCCCTCCCCTCCTCCCTTGCCTTTCTTCTACCCTCCCCTTTCTCAGCCTGGTGGCATCTATCAGAATCACTTGTGCAATAGATAAGGAGCCCGTTATAGCTGCTCCGGCTTCCCCTGTGTAATTAGGAAGTGCATTGTTGTGTAATTCAGAAATTAATTAGCAGTAAATGTTTCAGGGATGCAAGTGGAAGTGGGAACCCACTGTGTTTCATCAGCCATGAAGCCAGATTGCTTTCTAGCTCCTGGGGACCCTTTCTAGTACATCCTCTATCAAGGAACACCACTCAGGCCACTGAGATGCTAGGGGCCCTCTCTTCCTCACCCCCGGTGGGCAGGAAGGACATACCTGTAAACACCACAAGCTGGCCACACATCAAGGGGCCTTGGCAGTTGCTGGATAGCAACTACAGAAGGCGTTCTGGGCTACTCAGAAAGCTCTTGGGGTTCCAGTCCAGATAATGGGGGACAGATATTACCAAGCAACCTGAGCTTAGAGAAACCTAGAGTAGCCTGCAATAAGTTTCCACTTATGGGCAGCAGAGGGAGGATGGGGGGAGCACCATGTGACTTACATAGGTTAGTTCATGAACGAAGGCAGGACTATGGTGGCAAGCTTGAAGACTCCTAGATACTGTGAATCCTCCAGAAGCTCTGGAATCTCCAAGTAAACGTGTCTTCCTGGCCCCTCACCTTCCCTGTGCGGTTCCCTCCTTGTGGAAAACCTCCCCCTCTCTCCAGTGACTCAAACACCCCTAGCAATGCGTGGTGCATGAGCTTACTGAATGAATGGAGCTCCATCATCTACTGGGGATGTCTTTCTGTATGCTGTGAATGTGTGTTGCTCTGATAAAACGCTGATTGGCCAGTAGCCAGGCAGGAAGTATAGTATAGGCGGGACAAGCAGAGAGGAGAACTCTGGGAAGAGGAAGGCTGAGTCAGGAGTCGCCAGCCAGACACAGAGGAAGCAAGATGTGAAGGCAGAACTGAGAAAAGGTACCAAGCCACGTGGCTAAACATAAATAAAAATTATGGATTAGTTTAAATGTAAGAGCTAGTCAGTAGTAGGCCTGAGCTAATGGCCAAGCAGTTTTAATTAATACAAGCTTCTGAGTGATTATTTTATAAGTGGCTGCGGGATCTGTGGGGCTGGGCAGGACCAGAGAAAACTTCAGCTACAATCTTCCAAGTCCCTACTCAGCCTGCTTGAAGCCCCTGTTTTCTGAGGCACCATCACCCTCCCTGTCCGCTTGACTGGCCTTTTCTGTGCATTTTACCATGCATTGCTGACTTAAATGACTGCTCCTCCTGTGCCAGTGTCTCCCCCATCGGACAGCTGTCATGCTTGCCCTGTGCATCCCACCTGCAACTCCCCAGGCAAAGGCTGAGTCTGACACGTGGCCGCTGCTTAAGACGCATTTATTGATTGAATGACTGAAATGGTGACTCACTTCTACATCAGGTGACCAGGAGGAGAAGGGAACAGGGGTGGGGGTCGGGAGCAGGTCCAAGGTGCAGAGCCACCCATTAACATCCGTGATGTCTTGGAAGACTCTGAAACATTAATTCCAGTATCTAAGGAAGGTTCTTTTGACTACGGGATGGTGTGGGCTAGAACTTCAACAGCAGTTCATGATTCTCATCTCACTCCATTTAACAAGTCTAAGAACGAAGGCCTATGGCCTGCAGTGCCCTGTGAAGACCCTGAGCTGAAGACCTGTGGCCTGCAGTGCCCTATGAAGACCCTGAGCTGAAGACCTGTGGCCTGCAGTGCCCTGTAAAGACCCTGAGCTGAAGACCTGTGGCCTGCAGTGCCCTGTGAAGATCCTGGAGCATTCCCATCTGCTTTCCCTCTTAACCATTACCTGCAGAACAGTCAAAAACTGCTTTAACAGTTCCCCTCCTGGAGCCTGGAATTTTCGGAGCCTTGGAAGGCCACTGGGGGGTGGGGAAGCACAGCTCTGCTCATGCTACTCATTGCTACTCATAGGAGCACTTGGTGAGGCAACTCTGAGAGGCCTGCTTAAAATTAGTGCACGGAAGGCAGGCGAGTCTCAAAATCAGCAAGAGACCGAAACGCCTCGGCTAACCAACAGTAACACCTGCACTCACAGCTGGCTTCTCAGGGCCTGGGCTTTCCAGCTGTATCCACAGATCTTTCCAACAACCCCATAAGGTATGTGTCTGTTTTCAGCCCATTTTACAGACAAAGAGGCACAAAATTGGTGGCAAGATGTAGACATTTGTTTGGATATGTTTGAGTAAATGAAGGAATTGGTCACAGGAAATTCCAGCCAGGAAGACCCTTTTGGACTCCCTTGCTTGCTTTAACTTGCAGAAGAACTCACAAGACCTCAAGTCTAGCATGTTGTTTTCTATGACGTCCCTTCCCATGTGCCCTCTGAGAGCTAGTCTGGTGCTCTCGGGCCTCGGGGATGACTGTAGCATACAAACAATTTGGGGAGCATGGCTTCCGGGCTTTTCTTTACGTTTGTACTGCTGGAGATGCAAGCCTGACCCCAAACATGCTAGATGAGCACTGGACCCTGACCTCTACCCAGCTCGGGGTTTGCTTGTCTGAAAGCTTGTAGTCTAGAGGGGAGGGGGATTGAGAGCGAGGTGGGAAGGAAACAGAAGTTCTTAGAAGCCAGGAAGGACATGCTCCCAGCAGGACCTGTTCCCCATCCGCAGGACGGGCTCAGGGAAAGTAAATGACTGAGAAAGACCGGACGTGGGCCCTGGGCATTTAGCTTTTATCCCAGATAGTCCCCAGTCATCAGGCCCCAGAGACAGAGGCCACCTCCAAGGATAGGCAGGCTTGGACAGCATCCCTGTCAGAGTGAAAATGAGACATCCTTCCCCACTATGCTGTGCCCTGTAGAGCGCACTGTGTGGCCATGGGGGGGGAGGGGAGGGGGGCGATAGAAATGGGAACCCTGGGTGAGATTTAATTAGACCAAGAAACAAACCTGTAGAACAAGTTCACATCGGCAGCATTCTCTTCTCAAATGCCAATTATTCCTTACTCACTCAGGGGCGTGAAAAAAGGAAGACTGTTGTAGATTATGAAGTGCATGACAGGGGAGTATTTGAATCTCCATCCAAATAAACCAACTATAAAAAAAGAAATAGATGTTGGCATCAATCAGTGAAATTTGAATGGAGATTGGTTCATAAATGCGATTAAAGAATTGTTGTTAATTTTGTTGCATTGGATCAGGGGCTGTGGCTGTATAATGTCTTTTCACAGGGAAGCATGCAATAAAGTAAAATGTCAGATTCCATGGCATGATAGCTGACATTTTACTTTAGCAAAAATGTCTTCAGTGAAAAAAAAAAACCAAAAAACAAAAAACAGATATTGCCAAACATTAGAAAAAAACTGTTCAATGTATTTGGTAATATATGGGACTTTGGTACACTATTGTCTCAATTTTATTCATATTAGACTTTCATAAACATATGGTATTTTATATATTTTAATGATTAAATAATAATGTCACTTTCTATAGGAAATAATTTATAGGAAGCTGGACATGTGATACATGTGTATGATCCTGGCACTTGGGATTTGGAGGCAGCAGCATATGTGAGGTTGAGACCACTTGGGCTACATAAGGAGACCATGTCTCAAAAGAAATGGCTAGGGACACAAGCAACTAGAGCACTTGCCTAGCATGAGGGGCCATCCCAAGTACCATGAAGAAGGCAGGAAAAAGAGAGGGCGAAGGAGGGAGAGGAAGGGGAGGATGAGGACGAGGGGAAGGAGGGAAGGAAGGAAGATGGATTGGTAGCATATTGGAGCAGTAGAGCGTGTGCTTATCGAGAATGAGGCTTTGAGGTTCCGGCTTGAGTCCCGGCACCATGAAAGCACTGAAGTTTACAGGTAAAGGAACATAAGTACAACACACAGCGTTCAGTATCTCAAGAGCTTGTGCATTCTAGTACACAGCAACTGAGCTGTGTCCTAACACTTCCTTTACTTCTATTTTAATTGCCCAGGCAGGCCTTGAACTTGTGATCCTCTTGCCTCATTCTCCTGAGCAGCTGGAATTACAGGCCTGCACCAGCAGTCTTGACAGAATATAATGTTTGTAAGTATCAGTGGATGGCAGTTAATTCAGGCTCTTCCTGTGTGCTTGCACTCCCCCAGTGCATTAGGGGTAACAACAAGAGGAGACACGTGGTCAGCTTTAAGTCGCTCTGTGGAGGGGACAGCGTCTCTGCCTTATTTCCAATCCCCAATAAGGCCTTCCTTAGGCAACTGGTGAACCAAGACAGGCCTCCCCAAGTTGTGAGGAGCCGGCATCCATCTCCACGGGATGCAGACTTCTCCTCATCACCTTGTCCCCCCCCCCCCCCGTGGTGGGCCCTCCTCCTCCATGCAGTGCCACCAGCATATGGCCAGCGAGTTCTTTCCCAAAGGCTGAAGGTACTGGCAGGAAGCTCAGGCTGCCCACCAGACAGACACTTCGCTCTGTCCTCGCTCTGTTCGTCTGTCCCCATGCAATGCTGTATGTAGGGTGCACAGCTCACACCAGCAGACATTTATCCCTCACAGTTCTGGAGTCTGGGAAGTCCACCGTGGTGGCGCTGGCAGATTTGGTGTCTGGTGAGAACGTAGTCCCTGATTCCTAGAGGTCTGGCTTTCTACTCTCTTCACATGGTGGGTGGAATCAGGGAGCTCTCTGGGGCCCCTTTTTAAGAACGTTCAGCCCACTTGTGTTTGTTCCACGGCCACGCTAAAGTTAGTCCTAATAACACTACGTCTAACAAATGATTGGGGGAGGGGACACAGACTCTAGTCTACGGCACCTGCTATGCTAATGATGGACTTGTAGCCACGTGAAACTAAAAAATAGGAGAACAATGACAAGCCAGTCCCCTTAAATGAGTCCTGCTGATATCTTTTCTGAAATCAAAGAGGTCGGGGATAAGCAGAAGACTTGGTCACTCCCTGTGTGTGTTTCACAAGTCATAAGGTCACCCACACTGCTGACTCAGAGTCACATGATTAAGGTGCAGATGGAAAACACTTCATTTATGACTCAGGGCGCTTGTGGGAGAAGAATAGATAGGCAGTGTGTAGTGATATATTGTGTACCCTAATAAACTTGCCTGGGGATGGGAGGACAGAGCCAGCCACTAGATTAGATTTGGAGGCCAGACGCTAATGGCACACACCTTTAATCCTATCACTCAGGAGGCAGAGATCCATCTGGATCTCTGTGAGTTCAAGGCCACACTGGAAACAGAGCCAGGCAGTGGTGGCACACACCTTTAATACCAGTACTGGGAAGCACACACGCCTTTAATACCATGAAGTGATGTCTGGGCAGAAAAAGGTATATAAGGCATGAGGAAACAGGAACTTACTCTTTTTAAACTGAGGATTTCATAGTGGTAAGAGCTAGTGGCTGGCTGTTCTGCTTCTCTGATCTTTCAGATTTTATCTCAATATCTGGCTCTGGGGTTTTTATTAAAAGATCATCTAAGATTTGAACAACACAATGGAAGAGGAGGACAGCCATGTCCTAGGGCAGGGCTATGAGTGGGAATCACAATTATGTGTAATTTTAAAGATGATGGACATCTGAGAACCCAGGTAGGTCGGACCGAAGAAAGTCGAGGGATGAAACCTGGCTAAGCAGAGAATGAACAGCTGACTAAAGGAAGACGGTTTTGTCCCAGAGACACTCTGAAGAGCAACTGCCGTTGGAGAGGAGCCAGAGAGGGAGCACCCACGTGAGGGGGAGATGCTCCCGGCCAGATGTGTTGGATGTAGGTGCAACTCTGCAGAGCCAGCCCAGGAGAATCTCCCATGGCCTGTAGATGGACTGTGTGCCTGGTTCTCCCCAGCCCCGCTCCAAGCTGCTTCTGTGATTATATATAATTACAATAAGCCCTGCCTGGGCAGGAGGATGTGAGGAGAAAGCTAATTCACAAGACTGTCTCAGTGTGATGTTCTTGCTGCTATGGAGTTACACAGAATACCAGGTACACTTGGAATGCCTGACACCTAGATGCCAGCTCCCCAGTTCCTGGGGGGCTCCAATGAATCTGGGGTTTGTGTGTGGCCTTGGTTTCTTCCTGTTGATTAATGAATAAGAAACGGTACCTTTAAGAAGTGAAGTCAATGGTTAAATAGCAAGAGAGGATTAGGTACAGTAAGTGATGAGCAATCCTGCCTCACCACACACCCCCATGTCCCTCCAAACTGAGTTAAGCACCCCACTAAACTGCTTTATTCTCCTCATGGGAGGTAGGAGAACCCAGGAGCTCTCGGGAAATACATGCATAAATCAAAGACCTGTTGGTGTGAGGGTCAACCCGCAGGGCTACAACTTCCTCTGTTTCTGGCATTGGGGGTGGGGGTGGCAAGGGCAGGGGCCTTGCAAGTATCACGTGTTTCCAAGAGAAGCATGCCCTTCACATTGGACAGTGTCCTGACTTCAGAACATCCGCGTGTCAACTGTATCCAGGCTGAGCTCCTGACGTGGTAAACTCCTGTGTTATTATATGGGACCAGTAGAGACCCATCTTCTCTACCCGGAAACCAAATGAAGTGCCCGATGGTCAGAGCCTCTTCACGGGTAAGGATGTCATCTCATCGATCGCCTGCTTTATGCTAGGCACTGCAGTAGGCTCAGGGGTTGGGTGGGTGTGGGGAACCAGGAAAACACCATTCCTGCATCCACAGACTATCCACTGGAAACGTGGAAGACCAGCAGGTCAACATGCTAGTTCAATGAAGTGTGGCATGGGCTCCAATGGGGGATTGCCAGATGCTGTAGAGGCACTACTTCTCCTGAGATGCAGCCACATCTAAGGGAGGCTTTTGTGTGAGTATGGATATATTCCTCAAAGCCCCACATTTTGAGACTTGGTTCCCAAGGCAGTGCTATTGAGAGATGGTAAAATCTGCAGGAAGTAAGGTATTATGAGAGACCCTTAAGGTTGTGTCTTCAAAGGGGGTTTGGAGCTCACTCTCTGCTTCCTGGCACATGGTGGAACTTGTTCATTCCACTGCTTGCTCTTGCCACAACGTGCTGCTGTCCTCGGGGATCTAGAGGTAGGTATGAGATTGCCCAATCTTGGATACAAACCTCCAGAATGACAAAGAAAATAAACTTTTTCCCTTTATAAATATATTGTCTCAGTATTTCATTATAGTGACAGGAAGAAGCCAACTAAAGCGAGGAGCAAGGGAGCGGCCATGCCTAAAAGCAACGTTTCTAATGTCTGCATCTGGGAGAAGAGCAGAGAAAGGAGGCCTGAAGCAAACTCTCAGGAGTTATAGCACTGGGATCCTCAGCCCACTTTGTGGTGGAACGTAAGACATCAAAGCAAATGCCACTTTTGTAATGAGATGATTTTATTACCAATTCATTCCCTAAAGTAAGTGAAGCCTGAAGGCTTAAAACAAAATACTTGCAAGTTGATTATAATGCAGCCACGTAAAACTACGCCACAGTCTCTAAACACTCCACGCACTCAGTAGATGCCATACATTGAACTCAGAATTTTGATCTACTGCCAGGCTAGAGAAACGTGGTGTGGCAGTCTCTCACAGTGCTGGGCAGTGGCAGCAAGCCACAGCTCTGCACTGGGGACTTGAATACAAGGAGGACATAATAAGATGCTACAATGACTGTTGCCAGGGCTCCTGGACACAGGCATTCAGTAAATACCAAACAATAGTCAACATTGTTGTCTTGGTTTGCTTTCTATGACTGCGGTAAACACCAGGACAAAAAGCAACTCAGGGAGGAAATGTTTATTTCACTTCACAGCTTACAGTCCATCATGAAAGGAAGTCAGAATAGGAACTTAAAGCAGAAACTGAGGAGAAGCCAAGGGGCGGGGGACACTAGTGACTGGCTTGCTCTCCAAGATTCACTCAGCTTGATTTCTTAGACAACTTGGGACCACCTGCCCAGGGTGGCACTGCCCACAGTGAACTGGGCCCTACCATGTCAAACATTAATGAAGAATGCCTACAGACATGTCCACAAGCCAGTCTGATGGAGTCAATAACTCGGTTGAGGTTCTCTCTTCCCATGTGACTCTAGTTCATGTGCAATTGACACTAACCGGGACAACGGAACCCTACTCAACTGACACAAACATATCACTACTAAACCATAACCTTTTCTTACTTGTTTATCCCCAATACCTCTAGTTAATACACAATATAAAATACAATCCAACTTTAAAAGTCCCGTAGTCTTTTAAAAGTTCAAGTACTTTAAAAGTTCAGTCTCTTTAAAGTATCCAAAATCTTTCAATTGTGGGCCCCTTCACAATCAAAACTAAGTTACATACTTTCTTATTCCAAGAAGGGAGAACCAGGGCACAGTTATAATCAAAGCACAACCACAACTGATTTTTCAGCTTCAGCTAACGAGCGTTGGTTGTCCCCATGTAGCAAAGCTTTCATGTCAGTGTTGCTGGTCTCTTATTAATCATAGCTGATTCTTCTGTCCCAGCTTTCCAGCAACCACAGATTCTTTTTATTTATTTATTTATTTATTTATTTATTTATTTATTTATTTATTTATTT
>CABHPH010044605.1:0-25742 GCA_902168325.1 Peromyscus nudipes | reverse complement strand
TGTGTGTGTGTGTGTGTGTGTGTGTGTGTGTGTGTGTGTGTGTGTGTACATATATGCATGTGTATGTGAATGATATGGAAGCCAGATAATTATCTCAAGTATCATACCATTACTCAGACACTACCTGTAGAGACAGCGAAGACTTTGTGCTCACTAGGGGAACCTGGAATCTTCAGCACACAGGGTTGTTCCTTCAAGGGAAGGAATGCAAGACTGTGATCCCCCAGAAGGCTGGAAGCAGATGTACTCACTAACCTGGTGACCTTTGCACTATCTGTGTGGCTAGAGACCAGACCCTCCTCTGGACCATTATTGTAAATTTGTTTTTCTCAGTCCATCTTTAGAACCTATCTTTATGGACTTTACAAAGAGTTTTGAAGTAGTCAGGTCTGAGTTATGTAAGAAGATTACTGTAAACTTTGTTGTGTATGCGGGATTGAGTTAATTATCACCAGAATAATTTTCACAGAATTGTGCTGTGCTTAAATTTGCCTAAAATAAACTACTCAGGGTCAGATCCAGAAGTCTGAATCAGCACTGGCTACTGAGTCCTGTTGAGCAGAACTGCTTTCTTACCTCCTGTGGCTTGTCACTCTGCTGGTTGTGAAAGTCACAGAGACCTCCTGCAGCTATCTACTCAAAGGTAAATTACAAATATGTGCCAGTATGCTCAGCTTTAATGTTATATGGTTTCTAGGGGTCCTCACACCTACCATGAATCTTGCAGTTCTCATACCAGAATGGCCCACCATGTGTTTGGGCGGGGTTTGGGCGAGGTTTGATAGGCAACATTAAAGGAGTTATGACTAGCTCTACTTGGTCTGCAGCTCATTTCATAAGACACTCACGTGATATGCAGCACCAGTCACCAAGAGAAGCCATTTGCTTAATACATTTTTTCCGAGTGTCTACTGTATACAGTAGGTACTATCCACATATTGGAAATACAGTAATGGAAAAATAAAACAGTTGATGCGTCTCTCTTGACTGAAATTGACATTCTGATAGGAAACTAGACAATAAACAAAAAAATAATAAATCTGTCAGGTGATACAAAGGGCCTTGCAAAAACCAAGCGGATGGCAAAAGCAGGTGTTTCCTCATAGAGACAAGTTCCTGAGAGGCTTCTGGGCATGCTCTTGGACAAAGTGGTATCTGTTTGCATTGCCGAGGAACCCTAGGCAGAAAGTAGAGCCCACAGGAACCCTGCAATTAAAACAAGCTGCCATGCTTGCAACACAGCAAACAGGTCTGTGTGGCTGCAGCACAGTGAGGCATGGGCAGAGTGAGGTGAGGTTAGAGGGGCCCAGGAGCCATAGGATGAAGGATGTTCCAGCCTTTCTTTCAGAGCTGAGTTTGGGTTTTATCCTATGTGAGACAAGAAGTTAGCACAAACAAAACACAACCATATTTTTGAAGGCTTACTTTAGCTGTTGTGTTTAGAGGAAAGTTCTATCAAGAAAGCAAGAGTAGGGGCTGGAGAGATGGCTCAGAGGTTAAGAGCACTGGCTGCTCTTCCAGAGGTCCTGAGTTCAATTTCCAGCAACCACATGGTGGTTCACAACCATCCATAGTGGAATCTGATGCCTTCTTCTGGCATAAAGGCATACGTGAAGATAGAGCACTCATACATTAAATAAATAAATAAATCTTTTTTTAAAAAAAGAAAGAAAGAAAAGAAAAGCAAGAAAATAAAGTGTAATTGCACGAGACCACTGGGTTCCAGTGAGGAAAGATGAGGTTTGACTTGAGTTCTTACCAGCATACTGGTGGAAAGCGGCCAGTTATAGATCTGTTTGGAAGAGGCCAACAGACATACTGATCAAGTGTGAGGTAGGAAACAAAGATGAAGACAATAATAATGTCCAGGTTGCGTCACGACGAGTTGCAAGGACAAACTTGCCACCAGCTGGGCTGTGGAAGACTAGCCGGTGAGGAGCTCTAAGATTTTCATGTAGAATGTTCAACTTGAGGTGGCTCTCAGACAACTAACCAAGAGATCAAGAATATCCAGGAAAAAGACCAGGTGAGGAGTGCCTGGGAGATGAGCAGAGGATCAAAAGGCTGTGGTTTTCAGGGGAACACGAGATGAAAGAGTTTCTAGGAAGAGGGAGCAGTGAACTGTGTGGAGCTGACATGGACTTGGGTAGGGAGTAAGATGATGAGGACCCTGGATTTGACTGCATGGTGGTGATTGGTAACCATGACAACACAAACAGAAACTTGACTGAAGAATATTCTATTAAGACTAGGAGGAAAAGAAGACAATTAGACATGTGTTGGAGAAGCTGGCTCTCGAGGGAGCAGGCAGAAAGCGGAAGTAGCTGAGTTGTTGAGTAGAAGGTAGATGGTGGGTGTGTGGTGAATCAATGTGCTCCTTCTCACAGTAAGATAATAAGAGCTGTGAGGGGCCGAGCACTCGCTAAGAATAGAGAGAGGATTGTGTGTTTCCAAAGATTCCTTCTCTCATTTCACTCTCTCATGTGCTCTCTCTCTCTCTCTGTCTCTCTCCCTCTCTCTGTCTGTCTCTGTCTCTCTCTGTGTCTGTCTGTCTGTCTCTCTCTCTCCCCTTAATAAGAGAATCGCTTTCCAAGAAGGATCCTGTTACACTGAAGAATTGTACTTGCCGTTCTTCCTTGCAATGACGCTAACCTATGGGGAGTGTCACCAGGCACATACTGCTGTCACTGGCTTGAGTCAATGTGTACCATGCAGAGTCTCCCATCAACTTTTTAACGTTCTATTCAAAATCCTTGTGAACCATGGCCATGTTGCAAAGCAATGAAATGAAGCAAAGGCTACACAGGGTGTGCATGCTGAATTAGAGGGAGGAATGAGAGCCCATAGGAAACACCTGAGGCAGGAGCTTCCTTCCAGAATGAAGATGCTGAAGGGAGCCCCTTAGGAACCTGGCCAAGTTCACCACTGGGAAAAGCTCAATGGATGTTTTCCTAACTGCTCAAGGATCCCTGCGTGGACCTTACTGCCTCAGCCCCTAAGCATGTCCCCCTTACAGGCCCATCATCACGTCACTTCATCTTTACCCAGTCAAGATTTTTATTTATTTCAAGGTCAGAAAGACAAGAACTTGAATGGATTCTTAATGGAGCTGACTCAATCATAAATAAGTTTAGAGCCTGCTTTGATGGTATGAATAGGAAATTATTCTTTGTAAAAATACAATAGAAAATCTTGCATTTAAATCACTATTTTGGAAAAGTCAGTCCGTTTTTGCCTCTGAGGTTCAGGAAGAAGAACATGGCGTGGGCTATTACTACACAATGCAGGAAGTAATGGTGTTGCCCCTTGCCCAGCTTTGCCACTGGCTGCTCCCCTCTTCTCACTGTGGTCTGCTGTAATCCTTCAGACCTTATGTCAGGTCATGATACAGGGAAGGTCAGGAGGTCTGAAGTTTAGATAAGGTTATTTTATATCCAAAAAACTCATTACAGAATGAAGACGTGTGTGAGAAGCTCTCTACATGTGGTCTAGTTTAATTTCACTATGTTAATAAGTTGATTTAGTAGAATGTAAGGTGATTTTTCTAGGTTACCAATTTGCTCCATTAATGAATAATTTGAGATTTAGTTAAATCATATGCCTATTGTTACAGAGGAAGCTAAGTAGAGAGTGGTGATTATAAGTTCCATTTCTTCTACCCCTTAACTAGATACGATAAAAACACTAATTGTTTTCCATGTACTGTGATGGATAAAAAGGGTTCCATTCCCAGATCAGATGCTTGGCTCTGGGCTAATGCTAATTGGCTGTAAGTGCAGGGGTGTGGTGTGCTGGGAATTGCTCCCATTTAAATGTTTCCCTGAATACTACATGTCTTGGGAGACTAAAGAAAGGAACTTCCAAAAACAGCCTTCAGTATCCTTAATAGTCAAGGGGAGACGCTGACATTTTGAAGCTCACTTGCTTGTGCAGACAAGTAGGACATCTCTGAGGTTTTACTTCATCCAGGGCGCCATGCGGTCCTGCAGAATAATCAAGATGTTTAGATACTTACTAAACACAGACATAATCAAACAGTATGCTAAAAGTAAAGGAGAAAGAGGAAAAAAAGTAGGGGAGGGAAAGAGGAGAAAAGAACTCCAGAACACTCTAGGGATCTACTGAATTGGTTTAGTGTCTGTGTCTATGCTCCCAAGCCCTACTATCGTCAGCAGAAACTCACGTTCTGAGTGACACAGCTGAAGCACAGTGGCCATGTGCCTCCTGCTCAAGCAGAAGCCACATCCTCAGGACACAAAAGTACCCAAGCTAGCTGATCACAAGCATCACTGTATCACCCACAGAGACCTTCTGGAGTATTCCTTTTTTCCTATTTATAAGCAATAACCAATGTCACTCTGTAGGTCAGAGTCTGGCTTAAGCCAGAGTGGAGTCGCACTGTACATACAGTGTGTGTTACACACAAAAGCTCGTGGTTTTTTAAAAGTCTGGACACACAGAGTACGTCTGGAGTCTTGTTTGTTTAGTTCTCCTTTTTGTGTTTTGTGCTTCTGCTGTTGTTGTGCTTAGGTTTTGTTTTCCCGTGGCTGATGGTCAGACCCAGAGACTTGCCGATGCTGGGCAGATACTAAAGTGACACAGCAGTAAAGGCCTGGTCAAGAGAACGGAAGCTCTGGTCGTGCCAGCTGGGCAGGTCAAATGAATGCCCTGACCGAGGGACCATCCGACAGGAAGGCAGGGTAACCCTTAGGAAGATGGGTTTAGCTTAAGCCATGCTAAAGAGATGGGTGCAATAATTATCCCTTTAAGGAGGTACTGTACTTTACCTTCCCAGAATCCCCTGCTTCCTAGTGCAGTCTCTTAGGAAGCATAGCCTTGTTGATTCCAAACCTGCCAACTTCTCCAAATCTGTCAGAAGAGCGTAACTTTTCCTCTTCTCTAAGCTTGCTTTCCCTAAGGCTTTGGTCTTCACTCCCTTGGTAAAGGTTCCCTCCCTGCTGTGTGGCTGCCCATCACTACAGGGCTGACCTCCATGCCTGCTTACCTCCAGTGGCATGGCTTTCTTCCTTCTCTCCCCTCTCCTGCTCTAGGCAGCTGTTGAGATTTAGGGCTTGCCTGCCCTGGGTTATTTTTCTAAGCTCTAATAAAATTGACCTCTGCATCTGTTTAAGACTACTCTTGGGATCTTTTATTAATAAGATGAAGATCCCCAAGAGTGGACCTCAATTTTTCCCCAGTATCAGTACCACTGCTTTATACCTCCAGCCACCACCTCTCTCTTTATTCTAGCAGAACCTGTTGTATGGAAGCTTCACTCTGAAGTAAATGAGATAATATTATGACAGTAGGTTCAATTAAGGCTTTCAACATATAGATCAGATCCTCCATACTTGCTGTGAGATAGGTGGGTGGGAATAACCGACTGCTACACATACGAGTCTGTTCTGCAATAAACTGTGGCCTCCCCGGACCTAACCCACTCGTGAAACAACAAGATGCCTGGGTGTTGTGTTTGAATGTGAAGTATCATCTTGCAGGTTTGGACCTTGATTCCAGCCAGTGGTGGTGCTTAGGGGGACTGGGGACTGTAGGAGGCAAAGCCTCTGGGGAGTCAGTGGGTCACTGGAGCCTGGCCTTGACTTCCTGCTCATTATCTGTTTCCTGAGTTTGGATACAGTGTGACCAGACAGCTTCCTCCTCCTCTTGCTGTCTCATCTTCCCTGACATGACAGAATCGTCCCCCAAATGGTTAAGCCAAAATAACGGCTTCCTCTCTTAAATTGCTTCTTGTTAGACATGTGGTCATCCCTGTGGGAAAAGCAACTAGAAAGTGGCCTTAGCTCTTTAGAGACATAGGTTCAAGGCTAGCCTGGGCAACATGAAACCCCACCTCAAAACAAACACACTTGGGCTGGAGAGATGGTTCACTGGTTAAGGGTACTGGCTGCTCTTCCAGAGGACCAGAGGACCAGGGTTCAAAACCCAGCACCCAATGGCAGCTCACAAGTGTCTATAACTCCAGTTCTAGGGGATCCAATGCCCTCACACAGACATCCATTCAGGCAAAAACACCAATGCACGTAAAATACATAAATAAATAAATAAATTTTAAGAACATCCCCAAAAAGATGCTTAATATTTAAATATCATCAACAATGTGTCTTTACTTAGAGTATCTTCAAACATTAGTTAACCCCTCTAGAATACAAATTAAAGTTCATTTATGCATATATATTGCAGCCAATGCTGAAGTGTTATATTTTAAATTATTCACAGACAATATAATATTAGTAAAGTGGTTCAAGATATGTCACATATTTACAAAACTTGGCTTCGTCCTCTCTCTGAGACACAACTTCTACCATGACCCCCCAAACTCTGTAGATGCTGATGCATGACTGAAATGCCATCTGAGGGGTCCCTGGCCTTGTGGAGGTGCTGAACCTTGGATGTGCCATACTCACACTGGAGGATACAGCCTGCCATCAGAAGCCAGTTGGCAACAGCTGTGTGTCTGTCCACTACAAACCAGTACCTAGGCACTTGGGCAGGTCAGAGGACACTTCAGTCTTGTGTGCCCAACCTTTCTATCGCCACTAGTTGAGGTCCTCTCCTCGTCTCAGTGGAGAGTTCCTTGCTGGCATCCTGCCTCTCCTCGGGCAGCGCTGCCACCGTGGTAACTGTGCCCCTTGGCATGATGGACAGCCCACTGTCACTGCCCCAGCTACCTTCAGTCTATCTGCTGGTGTCCCAACGTCGAAAGCAAACAGTCTTTTTTAAAGGGGCTGTTTTTTTTAGCATGCAGAGAGTACAGTTTCTAAGGGGTAGCCAGTATAAAAGGGAGTTAGTAGCACCCTCAGGGTGAAAGTTCTAGGTAGGGGAGAGGAGCTGGAAAGCTGTGAACAAGATGCTTCGAGGACGTTCTATGAGGAGCTGTGATCTTCTGTTCAAGGACACAGACAACCTGCAGCTGAGCAAGAGAAAACAGAGGGAAACACATAAGGAAAGAAACCCATCACCCTGGAATCTGCTCGCCTTCGAGAACCATTCACACACCTAACAAAGTCAAATTGCCTACAGAATAGCGCTCATTTGCCTGAAGATATCACAAATAAAAATTGTTTTTAAAAACAATGAATAATGTGTACTTGGCATAAGAGTGTTTTCAACCCTGACATTTAATGGTGTTTGCACTTCTCACATTCCTAAATCTAAACAATATACATCATAAAACCACCATAATATTTCATATACAAAAGGAAATTCTTCAAGATAAGAAAAAACAATAAACCTACTCGTATTTTTTTACATATTTTTTAACTTTGCTCAATCTTTAAGCCTGGTTATAAATTTCATCCTTTGCACAAGGCACCTCAAAAGCAACAAGATTAAGACACTTAAGGGACAAGCAGCTCTCTTAAGCAGCCATAGCCTTGTCTCGGGTGTGTGCTCCTGTCCCTTGATCTTATCTTCCAAAATGCTCACACTTAAGCCTAAAGTGAGTACTATCTATCCCTTATCTCTACTTAATAAATTAATTGGCATTATCCTGGCACATCCTGAAATTCTTTTCTGAACTATAGACCAGGGCCCCATCTTTGCCTCAGTGAAGGCCTCTAAGCAGGGAGCTACTTAGGCTGCAGGAGGCACAGGGCACCTCCTCTAACTGCTGTTGACTTAAGCCGGAAAAGGAGCTTTGTGAGGAAGGGATGCTCAGCCTCACTCTCAGGATTCTGCTGAGGTGTCCCACTGGCAGTCCTTCAGGACACAAGAAGGCAAAGGGGCACATGCTCTGCCGCAGAGTGGGGACCTAGCTCTGCAAAGGAGAATAGAAAGCCAGTTACAGTCAGGTCACAAGGTATAAGCCTGTCCCCAGGCTGGGTTAGATCACACTATGTCAGGCCATCTTTGCCATGGGTCCTGTCTCTTTCTGCTTGCATTGCAAGGATTTCTTGAACCATCTCTATTCCCCAGATTTTGGGGCACTGGCCCCAGAGGAGCTGGAAGCACAGAAAACAGTATGGTCTGTAAATAGCACCTCCCTTCTAATGATAAGTCCTACGTTGCCAGTGAGTAGACAAGTAGACATGCAAATTCTGTGGCCTTCGGCAATATTCCTATTGCTTTCTCCTCTGTAAAAAATAAAGAAGGCCAGTTTTGCCTCCACTGCCTTCAGTTCAATCCCTCTGCACCACAGACACCCAGACTTGGTGGCCTTTCTTTTGAATTAGATGTAAGAGCTGCCTTGTCTGCTCTGTAGGAGAGTTCACTGGGGGAGACGGGCAGTTTGACACTCAGGGACAGAACTCAGGGGCTTGCACATGGACATGTGCTAATTTTAATATTCATTGAAGAATCAACATTTTCTGAAAATAATTATTTAGCAGAAATCTCATTAATTTCCATATCAGGAGGTTCTTTGAATCTTTAAGCAAAATTTTCCAATCCTACCCTAACAAATTATGGATTTAGCAGATCAATAACTTATTTCAAGAGATTAAAAATAGGCATAAGGTCCTATGTTTGATCCTCAGCTCTGGAAAAAAAGATTAAAGATTAGATTCCTTTTTACAGAAGGTTTGTAGAAAATAATCAGGCTGGTGGCATACTAAGAAAATCCTCTGTGTTAGCTTAGCAACTATGGAAATGTTAATTCCTCAATCGAGTTTTCTAATCCTATCTTTGTGTTCGTTTTATTGGTGTGGCCAGGACTCACAAACTCAATGAGATTTGTCAGCCATGGTATTTGGCCTCCTGGTGTAATCCCTGCTATTTTTTAGCTCTGCCAAATCCCTGGTGTAGAGAACGTCAAATGCTGAGTAAGTATTGGATGGAAGGCCCTGGGTGCTTCTGAAGTCTCCTAGAGAGGGAGGAGGAGGCGAGGGAGAGAAAGAATGTGTGAGTTCCACCTCCAGAAATTGACTAAAGAAAACCAACCGCCAAGCCCCATAGACTGGAAATACTCATTCACAGCAGCAGACTTGAGGAACTGCTTCCATTTTGATAAGTCAATATGTTATCTTTTTTAAATAGCATTATTAAAGGGCTAGCCCAGGCTAGTACCCCCTTTTCCTCCTTTATCTCCCCCCTCCTAAGCAGAGCGTTTGGGAAGTTCCGAGTCTGCCCTCAAGATGTGCCATACCTCCCCTGGAGCCCTGAGGCACTGCAATCAACCGACTTCTGAAGCGTCTTGGTACCTCTACCTGTGTAAATGAACTGCTCAGTTCCTCAAGTTAATTAATCACCTCTTCCATGAAGGTTTTCCTGACTGGCTTAGCCGGAAATGAGGACGTGTACATCTGTTTTTGGTGTAGTGTCTCTGTCATGAGTCCTGATTCAGTGGTGTGTGGCGGAAGAGGAAGAGGTGAGGAGGGGAGGAGGGCTACAAACTCTCAGGATCTGTTGTTATAAGGACAAATAACAGGACAGCAAAGTGCATCTTCTCCCTCTGCGGATTTCAAAGCAATTAAGAAAAAGACAGAGGAGCTGGGTAGAGGTCCAAATGTTAGCTTGATTGTGAGCAAATCTGGATTATAGGGCACTGCTTGGTCCTATAAAATAGCAAGCTTGCGATTATCTCATGCTAAGTTGGATCAATTTACCCTACCAGGCCTAGACACAGTGAGAGTAGTGGAGACAGTGTGCGTGTCTCCAACAAGACTGTGCAGCACATGATCCACGCTGGGCAGCACATGGGAACTGAGCCCGAATGGGGCAAAGGCACCAGTGAAGGGGTAGAAAATTCTCATTTGTGACCCTGAGGATCACAGGATGGATAAGGGGATAATCATACCTACACACTGAAGGTATCGCTATGGAGCCGGAGAGATGGCTCAGTGGTCAAGAGCACCTGCTGGTCTTACAGAAAACCTGGGCTCAGTTCCCAGCACCCAAAGCCAGCTCATGATCACACTTAACTCCAGTCCCATAGGATAGTCTGTTGCCCTCTTCTGACCTCTGCAGGTGCCAGGTATGCACGTGGTACACAGACATGCATGGGGGCATTATATAATTTGTGTATGGAAGTCACTAGTTCATCATTTTATCTCCTCTCTGGGATGAAATCAGCATGCTTGTGAGTAAGATAAAGATGAATTTACCGCTCCCTGGAGTAATGTGGAGAAGTACCTCCAGCTTCCACAGTGAAAGCGGGGGAGCTGTCAGACCTTGGTGAATTGGAAGCATGGTTAAGGTGGAGTCGTGCTGGGACACGTTTACAGCAAGGTAAGAACTGAACACAGCAATCCAGAGTTAATGGAAACAGCAAGAGGCAGGACTTGAAGTGAGGGATTCAAGGGCTCTGAAGGCATAAACCTCTAAAAGCTTTCTGCTGAAGAGTCCTGGGACTTTGGGGAGTCTGCGGGGTGTTTACCCACCAACCCCACAGCTCCCCAGAGTTTTCTTGAGTGTGAGCAGCAGGAAATATTAGATAGAAGGATTTAGATTGTGGAGATGAACAGATAGAAAATAAAGGATAGCCTCAAGAGGGCCTGGAACCTTTTCCAACGGGCCCCGACTGTCTCTGCCCCAGGGTATTTATAGAGATGCCAAAGGGTGGAGCAAAAGACCTCCCCCCAGCACAGCCAAGTGCAGACCATCTCAGACACCTGCACTCAGGCCTGTGGTCCTAATCATCCTCTCTATGCGGACCTGCTGGGTAAAGCCACGAGGAACCTGAAAACGGGCTCCCACAGGAGTCCCTCCCATGAAAGGAGTCATTTCCTGGGAATGTCTGAAAGAGGGGTCTTGGCATAATCAAACCATGCAGATACAGACTCTGGTCAGTTTCAGTTTTATGTCTATGGTAAGTGGAGCAGGGTAGAAAGACAGGAAACAGTAAGTGGGAAGGAAAAGGAAGCCCTCGAGCTGAGGTCCTCTTGGGTCTCTCAGCATCTGAGAGTTCCAGCTCAGTTAAAGCCTTGCTGTGATGGCTGCCTACGGATACACTCTTACTGTCACAGAGATGTTTCTAATGACTTTAAGACAGCAATTGGTTATGCTTAAGGTCTAAAGAAATAAGATCTTCCTAGTTGTAAACCTGTAATTCACTAGGACTCTCTCAGAAACTGCATTTATAGTAAAGCCATGTCTTAATTCCTTGTGTAGACCTTGAGACCCATGCTTTTGTCTTGTCTGGTTGCAATCCTAACCACCTCGGTGACACTTTATAATCTCTTTTAGAGAGAAAAAGGAGGGAAGCGGGGTAACAGTCTCTGCAACCTCTTGACATGTAGCTTGAGAGTCACTGAAATCTCTCTCTCTCTCTCTGTCTCTCTCTGTCTCTCTGTCTCTCTCTCTGTCTTTCTGTCTCTCTCTGTCTCTCTGTCTCTCTGTCTCTCTGTCTCTCTCTCTCTCACACACACACACACACACACACACACACACACACACACTTCACCTTGTAGAGAACTCTGAAAGAGCTCAGGCTATGGCAGGTGGCTGCATGGCGCTGTCTCCAGCCCTGCTCCACTGCCACTGAAATTCTTTCTTCGCTTTGAGAATAAAAAAGTTAAGCACTTCTAGGCCAGAACAACAGAGTCCAATCTCAACCCCTCCTTGGCAGGAAAGCAGGAAAGCCAGCATGTGTGAAGATGTCCCTAAGCAAGAGCCTCAGTCCCCACTAGCCTTAAGGAGCCTGCATTGGGTCCCCTAGAGAACCAGAGCCAATAGGGGTAGGGGAGGGAGAGGAGGCGACAGACAAATAATGTCTATAGTATTTTCTTGAAGAACTGTGGAAGCTGCAAGTCCAAAACCCACAGAGCAAGCAAGCAGATTGGAAACTAAGGAAGCTTTAAACTTGAAACTACAACTACAGGATTTCTTCTTTAGAAAATCTGGTTTTGCAGAAAATTTTCAACTGACTGGATGAGACCCTCCACATTCTGAAGAGTACTCTCATTCACCAGGTCAATCAAGTGTGGACACCAACCACATCTGCACAATACCACCACAGTGACCTCTAGATCCGTTTCATTAGGTCACGAGGTACATGCTTCTTCACCTTCTCTTCCCTTCATCTCAGCTCCATCTACATTTCACTTTCAGAATCAACTGCTCTTATTTTTCCAAATATAATTTAATAGATTTTTAATCTTAGTGTGAGAATGCTTACCTGTAATCCCAGTACTTGAAGGTAGAGGCAGGAGGACCACAAATGTGAGGGCAGCCTGGCCTAGGCAATATAGAGAGACCATGTTTCAAAAGTAACACAAAAGAAACAGGCAAACAAAAATATGTGAACATATAATTATTAATATATTTTTTAATTATCTGACACAGAATTCAGGCATGGTGTTCTATTTGTCATGCAAGAAACTAAGGAGACTGAGGCAGTAAGACTGTGTGGGCCAGTGGGTTAGAGGCAGCATGGACAATATAATGAGATCCTGTTTCACAAGAAAAGGAGAGAGAGAGAGAGAGAGAGAGAGAGAGAGAGAGAGAATTTGTGACATAAAGATGAATGTAAGATAAATGAGTGCCCAGATCATATCCCCATAGTTTAGCAGACTTCAGCCTTAACCTTCTTTGAACTTCTGTACCCTTTGTACCTCTGGTGTCCATCACTGGGTGATCTGTGATGACCCTGACACCACAGGTCGCAATGGTGCTGTGCTGCATGACCGTCGCCTATGAAGATAAGTCACCCCCAAACGGAAGGATCTCCAGTGACTGACCCGACTCCATTGTTTGTGAATCTGTCAACTCCACCCTGCCTTTTGATCAGTTATTTTCTTTCTGAGATCTCTTTGTATTCTCGGAATAATAGGATTGTAAGCACTTTATGAGGAGAGACTGAACCAACCACAAAGCATCTGTGTTGATGACAACAGAGCTCTGAGGGAGCCTGAGATAATAGAATGAGAGATGATCAACAAGACTTTGGCCCAACCAAGACTGCTTGCCTTGCCAGTGCTGCAAACCCAGATTCTGTCTTTGTTTCCCTTCTTTTTTTTTTTTTTTAATAAAACCCTAAGGCCCTTGTCAGCTCCTCCAAGACAAACCTTGAATAACTAGACCTCTTTATTCTTCCTGGTGCAACCACACTTGGAATAAAGATTGTCTAGTGCCCTCACCCCCACATAATCTCTTTCTGGACAGTTGGCCAAGCAGTCTATGGGATCCCCATTCCAAGGAGACTAAAGAAGCAGATCCTGGTGGAATGCTTTGCTTTCTTCCTTCCTGAGAACCCCTTTAGAACCCAATCCCATCCCCATTCCTAAATGTCAGCTCCCAATACCCAGAAACACATTTTATCTGGAACTCCCAATGGCCATACTTACCAAGTCCACAGAAAATTTCCTATCAGGCAACACACATCCACCATACTCTTCTAAAATCCAGAGAGGAAACAGAAATCAAGGAACAAAACGCCCACTCAACAAAGACAAAGGTAGATATTAGCACCTAAAACTATAATTTTCCCAATCCCAGATGTCTAAATGATAGCATATAAACACAATCAATAACAGCCAATAATAACTATGACTCCACTAGAGCCCAGAAACCCTACCACAGCAGGCCCTGAGTATTCCCACATAGCTGAAGCACAAGAAAAGGACCTTAAAACCAACTTTATAAATATAATAGAGATCCTTAAAGAGAAAATGAATAAATCACTTTCAAAATTCCAGGAAAATACAAACAAGATCAGAAAATGGAAATAGAATTAATAAAGAAAACCCCATCTGAGGGAATTGTGGAAATGAAAAACTTAGGTATTTAACTAGGAGTTACAGAGGTAAACTTTACAACAGAATGCAGGTTTAGTATTTTTATTGGGGGGGGGGCGTCTCTGATCACTGTGCCTTCACTTGGAACTCTTTTCCTTCTGCTGGTTTGCCTTGTCCAACTTCACTGTGCAATGGTTTTTGTTTTATATTATTATATTTCATTTTGTCATGTTTGGTTGTTATCTCTGAGAAGCCTGTTCTTTTCTAATGAGAGACAGAAAGGGAGTGGATCCAGAGGGGAGGGGAGGTGGGGAGGAACGGGGAGGAGTAGAGGGAAGAGAACCTGTAATCAGGATGTATTTATTGTATGAGAAAAGAATTTAATTTCAATAATGGGGTGGTGGCAAGAGTAAGACTCATGATCAGAGCTGTGCCAGACAATTGTGTTTAAGTTGCTCTGTCCTATCATGAAATTTGGAGGCAAATGGACAGAACTGGAAAAAAATCCTGAGTGAGGTAACCCAGACCGAGAAAGATAAACAGTATGTACTCACTCACAGTGGGTAGTAGATGTAAAGCAAAGGATAACCAGGCTACAGCCCTAGAGAAACTAGGTAACAAGGAGGACCCAAAGAGGGATATATGGATTTCCCTAGGAAGGGAAAATAGATGAGATCTCCTGGGTAAACTGGGAGCTAGGAGGAAGGAGGTAGAAGGGAGGAGATAGGGGATGGGAGCATGAGGGATAGATATGATCAAGATGGGGCATGAATGGAGAGGGAGAGCAACAAAAGAGATATCTTGATTGAGGGGACCATTATGGGGCTAGAGAGAAACCTGGTGCCAGGGAAACTCCCAGGAATCCACAAGGATGACCCCAGCTAAGACTCCTAGCAATAGCGGAGAGGATGTCTGAACTGGCCTTCTCCTGTAATCAGACTGGTGACTACCCTATGTCATCAGAGAACCTTCATCCAGTAACTGATGGAAGTAGGTGCAGAGATCCACAGAGAAGCACTGGACCAAGCTCCAGGAGTCAAGTTGAAGAGATTGAGGAGGGATTATATAAACAACTGGGGAGGTCAAGATTGTGATGGGGAAACCCACAGAGACAGCTGACCCAAGCTCGTGGGAGCTCATATACTCTAGACCAACAGCTAGGGAGCCTTCATAAGACCAACCTAGGCCCTCTGCGTGTGGGTGATAGTTGTGTAGCTTGATCGGTTTGTGGTGCCCCTAGCAGTGAGATCAGGACCTGTCCCTGGCACATGAACTGGCTTTTTAGAACCTATTCCCTATGGTGGGATGCCTCACTCAGCCCTGATGCAGAGGGCAGGAGCTTGGTCCTGCCTCAACTTGATATGCTAAGCTTTGTTGACTCCCATGGGAGAACTTACTCTTTCTGAGGAGTGGATGGGAGGGGCATAGAAAGGAGGTTGGGGGAAGGAACGAGAGAGGAGGGAATGGAAACCATGGTTAGTATATAAAATAATTTTTTTAAAAATTAATAATAAAAAGTAGAAAATAAATTGGTTTGTCCCGAGAAAGTTCTAGAAAGGGCTGCTCTATTAATATTTAGTATGTGCTTACTGATGTTTACTTGTTTTCCTGACCATGTTTTTGTGAATTCTAACAACCTTCCTTGGATCATTGTTTTCTTTGTTTTATTCATGTATAAAAGAACACTGAAACTGAAGTCAGGTTGTCTGCAGCATTAGACCACAGTGTACCTCATTCTTTCATGTCCTCAAATCCCAGGTCTTGCAGACAGATGTGCATAGGTAGGTGAAAGGTCGACAATAAGGCAAGAACGGTCTAACTAGAACCTCAATAGCATAGAAAATAGCACTTACACAGAGAGATGAGAATTTGAAGATTGTTTTAAATATCAATAGATATAAATTGTTAGTGTGTGGCTGAGACTCATGAAGACCATTAGAAACCACATCTGCTTTAAGGTCTCTCTTTCCATAGAAAAGAAAGGTGAATTTAACCATGCACCACAATCTTCCTGCAGTGAGAACCTGAGGATCAGATGTTTTTATTAAATGGGTCTATCACAGTCCTTCACAAACAAAGGGACCTTAGCCAAGGATGCATCAGAAGCAGTTTATTACAAGGAAGGTTCAAAACGCAGGGATATTGACATACTTTCTTCAAAAACATCAGTGTTCTAATGAAGAACTAGCAAGCTCCATTTGAGTTATGCTGGGCCAAAATATCCAAAATGCCAAGGACAACATTGTGTGACTTTTCCTGGCAACGCATGAACAAAAACATGTTCACTCCAGATGGAACACCAATAGAGAAAAAGCTCCAGAGTCTACTGGAGTAAACCACTGGGTCCAGTTAACTTTAGTTGGGGCGGGTATTTAGAGGATCGAGAAGCCTATTGATAGAAAACACAGAAAAGTGGCATCCCTTGGGTTCCCTGGACAGCATGTAAGCAGCCCAGCTGATGCCTGAGAGTTCACTGCTCTTCTAAACTGAGGGAGAAACTTTTACAAACCTTGGAACTTTTTTAGCTTCCTGGATCTTGTAAGTTTTGTTTACTCCCTAGGTTTTGTCAACTTCCTTTACTTTTGATTCTTAGGAGCCTTTCTCTTCCCTGCACAAGAGACTATTTCAGCGCAGAGAGCATCTGCACTACATACAGGATTAATTTCCTTGGGTCTGTTTCACCAGCTTAAATATCTGAGTGGGAACTGATAGTGGATGGATTGGCCAATCAAAACAGAACCAACGTAGTTGATCAGTATTCAGCCTCCAAGATCCCTAAACAGCTCTAGCATATTTCAACTCTATTAATGCAAAAATTGTAGAAATATACAATTTTCCCCATCTAATGACTAGTCATTCTGAGACCGAGAGTACCAAAGTCTGGAGTTTATGCCCACTTCACTGTTTAATAAGACATTAGAAATTGTCAGTGAAGCTTTAATGATAGTATTAAAATGCAAGCCAGAATAATTCATATACTGTTCCATTACTTAGAAGCAGAACTTTTGTTCTGTGGAACAAAATCTATTCAAACAGCTTTATGCATAAATTGAGACAGAATAATTTGCATAAAACAGATAATTAACTCCTGCTTGTGTGAGGCTTTAAAATTTACAAAGTGTTTTAACATAGCATTTCTCATTCAAATCTTACTAGTATGTTGTAGTATAGGCTATAGGCTGCATATTCAGATTTCCCATTACACAATCTAAAGACCTACAGTCATGGCTCTCAGAGTGATGAGCACTATCCTAAATCTACAAATAAGCCCTCATAGGCTTGTTTCTTGATAAGACTATTGACAGCTTTCTTGAGACCAGAATCATATTTAAATGATTCTTGTGCCTATAATATAGACTTTTGCCACCCACAAGCATTGCATATTGTGGGCATGCAATACAAGCACAAAGAAAAAGATGGAAAACAGCTCTAACACTAAGAGCCCTTAATTACCACAGAAAGACAAAAACAGGAAAAAAAGGCTGAAGATCTGCTATGAATAATAGCTATGAGAAATTCTTAAACTATTTTAATTTTTAAAATTAATTTGTTCCCTTGTGGGTGTGCTTTAGGATTTTGTATGTTTTGACATGTAACCAAGATAAATAAAGTATTTTAAAGCATGAATGTATTCAAAATTGAGATAACTGCCAAGCATAGTGATTCATTCCTATAATCCCAGTTCTCAGGAGACTGAGGCAAGACTTGAAATGAAAGACTGGTCTGTGCTATATACAGAGATACCCTGCCTTCCCTCTACCTCCTCTCCCTATAAGGGAGAAGGAGAGAGAGAGGAGAAAGAGAGAGAGAGAGAGAGAGAGAGAGAGAGAGAGAGAGAGAGAGAAAATTCCTAGGGCATATGACCCAGCAAATCCTTAAGACAAAAATACATACATAAAAACTACAGCTAAAAAAAGACATGATTCCATGACTCATTATATGTATTTATGCCAAACATTGTTGGTAGCCTCCATAAGATAAACGAAGAAATAACACTCATAAAAACAAGCAAGGAATCTAAATCCAAAGTAGTCAGAAATAAAATAACACATATTGCTAAATAAAAATCAGTGGGCAGGGATGTGTTTCAGTTGGTAGAGTGCTCCACAGCATGCAGGTGCTCTGGGTTTGATTCCCGGCACTACATAAACCAGTTACACACCTGTAATTCCAGCACTTGGAAGATGGAGGTAGCATGATGAAAAATTTGAGATCATTCTTGGCTACTTGGAGAGTTGGAGGCTAGCCTAGGCTACAGGAAATTCTGTCTCAAAAAAATGTAAAAATTAAACATAAAAGCATTGTGATTTTGAAATGATAGACAAAATAACTTCTGCTGGGACCCAAAGGAAAAAATACTCTATAAATGCAAAAGTAGTCTGAGAAATTCACTGAGAATATGCTACATAGACACAAAGGGAGCTGTTTACCTATGGAGGAAAGGAGGGAGGAAGGAGGAAAAGAGGAGGAAAGGGAGAAATGGGGAAGACTCAAGTGGACGCTTAGGAAGAGTGCCACACAGTTTCAAGACAGTGCATGATTGGGGACCTAAAGATCTTGAAGCCAGCTCCACAGGTTAGTGCTGTGACTTATTATTTAATAATATCTATTAACACTGAAGAAATCATTTCCCTAGTTTGACAGTTGCATAACTGGGAAAAAAGATAATTGTTCAAACAAGGATATTATGATAATTTCAAACTTCAATATAATGGAAAAGCATAAAGTAGTTTAAAAATTGGGTCAAGAAAAATGGAATTTCAAGCTAAATAGCCATTTTCAAAAAGCAGTTTTGGGGCTGGGGATTGTCCTTAGTGGTAGAGTGCTTTACCTGGTCTGCACAAGGCCATGGCTTTAATCCCCAGCACCACACCAAAAAACAAATCTGTTT
This sequence comes from Peromyscus nudipes, assembly GCA_902168325.1. NCBI lineage: Eukaryota > Metazoa > Chordata > Mammalia > Rodentia > Cricetidae > Peromyscus > Peromyscus nudipes. Next base: position 7,220 of record CABHPH010044605.1, on the reverse strand, counting down.
TTTTAAAAAAAATGGTTTGCAATAGTTTAATCCTTACCAAATGGGAATCCCTTGGTTGCCCACAATTTTATGGCACATTGTACTCCATGTTCAAAGACTAGAGAACTTCTGGTATATAAATTAACTAACTGATACGGTGTGGGGCTCTGCAAGTACAACAAAGGAGCCAATGGAATAGTGGCAGATGCTCAGACCATGCATGGCAACTTGCCCCAGGCCAGAGTATACTAGGAAGACTTTGGACTAATTAATAACTTTTCTGAGAAAACAACCATGGACATCACTAGTGATTCATATGATAAAATGTATGAGTTCTCTGTCATATAGAGAAATGCATCTCAGAGGCTAATCATCAAAGTAGAAGGATAATTGTAAAGTTTCATAAGCTAATGCAGATGTTTGTGTTATTGGCTGGAGTATGAATCTTACATATAAAATAGATAATAAATCCACTAAGTTAAAACAGAGCCTCAAACAACAACATAAAAAGACTATTGATCTGGGTGTGGTGGCAATATGCCTTTATTCCCAGCACTCAGGAGGTAGAGACAGGTGGATCTCTGTGAGTTCGAAACCAGGCTGGTCTACAGAACTAGTTCCAGAACATGTTCCAAAGCTACACAGAGAAACCCTGTCTCGAAAAAATAAACAAACCCCAATAAGTGATCAGAAACTGAGATACATAAATCATGGCCAACATGTAACCAAGATCCAGAGTATCAAAGGTGGCCACTGTCTTAGTTAGGGTTTTGATTGCTGTGAAGAGACATCATAATCACTGCAACTCTTATAAAGGAAAGCATTTACATGGGGTGGCAGCTTACAGTTTCAGAGGTCCAGCCTATTATCATCATGGCGGGGAGCATGGTGGTATGCAGGCAGATGTGGTGCTAAAGGAGTAACTGAGATTCCTACATCTTGCAGGCAACAGGAAATGGATTGAGACACTGGGTGGTATCCTGAGCATAGGAAACATCAAAGCCCACCCCCACAGTGACACACTTCCTCCAAAAAGGCCACACCCATTCCAACAAAGCCACACCTTCTAATAGTGCCACTCCCTATGAGATTATGGGGCCAATTACATCCAAACTACCACAGCCAGCAAGCCAACAGAAAGACAAACTACCAGGTAGCAAAGGATATGAGCAGACATCAAACAGAGAAACATATTCTGGAAACGATGCTCTCACTCACAGTAAGTGCTCATGGTAAAGTAGACTACAGAAATCAAAACATCCACAAGAGACCATTTCACACACATCAATCTGCCAGAAACTAACAATAGAAACAACTAACTAACAATAGAGAGCAAGAGGGAGACAGAATTCTCCTGCACTCTTTGGGGAGTCGGGGAGGGCTGGTGCAGCAACTTAATTTGACATCTAGTAAAAGTGAAGACGCCATCTCCTCTGTCAAGCAATTCCCTAGGTATATGTCTTGGAATTTTTATATACATGAAAGTGCTTAAAAAACTGTGTGTGTGTGTGTGTGTGTGTGTGTGTATGTGTGTGTGTGTGTGTGTGTGTGTTGAAAGCTCTGGGAAGGATGGAGAAATTGACAGGGGTGAGGAGAGCTACATCATGTTGGATTGTTTCTCTCTCTCTCTCTCTCTCTCTCTCTCTCTCTCTCTCTCTAAGTTCTTCCTTGCTTGTGTCTTTATTTTTGGCTTTTTTGAGAGGTTCTCCCTATGTTACACAGACTAGCCTGGAACTGACCATGAAACTCGGGATAGTCCGCAACTTGTAATTTTCATGAGTATAGGGTTATACGGGCTTGCTCCAGCACCCCCAGCTTGTAGAAAACATGGAAAATATTTATTAAAATTTAGTTCTTAGTTGTGTTTTATGGTTTAGACCTCTGATCCTGGTACACAGAGACCAAGGCTACACTGCTACATAGTGAAAATCCATTTTTAAAAAAAGTAAAAAGTTGTTGATACATTTCTTTGTTAGATAATTGCAAATATAGATAGAGTATTTTCTAATCATAGTAGTTCCTCAATATCTTTATAAGGAAACTTCAACTTTTTAAAACTAACTTTTTGGTACTAGAAATTGAAACCAGATCCTCATGCATATTAGGTAAGTACTCTGTCACAGAGTTACATTCTCAGCCCTAGAAAATACAGAAAAGGGCAAGTTTGCTAAAATTCCATTGACTGAAGGAAAATAGAAAATTCAAAATAGCAGCAATAAAAATTGTCAGAACTTGAGAACAACTATCGCTTTCAAAATAAAACTCAATATTATATAATAAATTAAAGATTATATTCTGTTTTTAAAAGGTATGTGGATGAATATGAATCTGGGCATGAAACTGGAGTACACTGAGGCACAAAATGAGAAACTATTGTCTTAGAAACATCACTTATTTATGAAGCCATCTAGAAAAAGTGACAAATGTCACTACACACTTTCAAGTGATTTTATATTTCACACCTTTAGTGATTTCATGTATGTGGCAGTGTCTGTGGGACCACATAAGAGTCCCCCATTTGAGGCTGTGTCTTAGTCTCACCCCTGAATCTAATAGGTCCCAGCCAGGATATAGTAGCTTTTCTATCTTCATATTATAAGAAACATTAGTAGGTTTTCAGACAAATACTGTAAAACTTTTGTTTACAAGGAATTCATATATCCTTATCCTACCTATCTGATAGAATCTTTATGCAAATGTTTTATCCCTTTCCAGGGTAAAACTGTCTTTATAGAAAGGTCCTGCTTTGCATTCTCAGAACTTAAGTGACCTAAGTGGCCCACCCGTTCTGTTTTATCTTCATTTCTTTTGCTCCAATTCTTTTTAAATTAGCCATTCTCAAAAGACTGTGAGGTTGGACTCCAGCTGTGGTAGTTGGATGTAATTGGCCCCCATAAGCTCATAGGGTGTGGCACTATTGGGAGGTGTGGCCTTGTTGGAAGAAGTGTGTCACTGTGAGGGTGCGCTTTGAGGTCTCCTCTGCTCAAGCTTCGCTCAGTGTGACACTCAGCTCACTTCCTGTTGCCTGTGGATCCAGATGTAGCTCCTTCTCCAGCACTATGTCTGCTGCATGCTGCCATGTCCCACCATGATGATAATGGACTGAACCTCTGAAACTGTAAGCCACCCAATTAAATATTTTCCTCTATAAGAGTTGCCGTGGTCATAGTGTCTCTTCACAGCAATAGAAACCCTAACTAAGACACCAACCGATGGGAACAGACACAGTCACCACCTGGTTAGAATAAAAACCAAGTGCACTTTCCTATCCCAGCATGTTTGTCCTCCTACTTTTGTGAGTAGCACGCCCTTCTGATGAGAAATAAAATTTCCACCTGTAATGCTAGGATTTTGTTGAATTATTTTTTTATGTACTTAGTCTGAAGTACTTCTCCTTCTGTCTCCGTGATTCCTAAATTTGGTCTTTTAATGGTATCCCATTGAACTTTTCTCTGTATCCTAGAATCCATGAGACCAAGTATTTACAAGCACATCTGAACTCATTGTACAAAAGGAGCAGTACACAAATGTCCTCATAAACATGCCCAAACTGTAACCAGGCTGCCCTGCCTCATGAACAAATATGTGATAGAGTTGGAAAAGATAGAAAATGGAGGGGTGTGTGCACTGTGGAGAGTCGGAACTGGAGACAGGACAGTGGTGACAGGCGTGAGAGAGGGCTGAGGTTGACAGTGGAATAAATTGTTGCCCAGTGGGGTCAACAGGGTGGTGTGCAAGCAGCCTGAAGCTTACTAAGACATGGACTCAGCCCCCAGAACGTGCCATCTGGCCTCAGGATAGTCCCGACTCTGGGCAACCACAGAGACCCAAGATGAGGAATGGTTCAATTTCTAGATGGGACCTCCTCAAAATACCACCATGGTTCGTGAAGCCACTGGAGTTCATATTGGTGTCTGTGGTCCATGTTGCTGCCCCAGGCCATGATGAAGCCCGAGATCCATGTGGATGTTCACCATCGGTGCCACTGACTGAATCCATGGTGATGTCTATCGACTGTGCTGCCACCAGGGACCATACTGATCTGAGTGGCCTTTGCAGCCTCTGAAGGCCATGTCTGGGTCCATGGTCCTACTGATGCCCGGGTCTGTGTTGATGTTCATGGTCTGTGCTACAGTCTGAAGCCCTGTTGATGTCTGCAGGTCATGCTGCCACAGGGGACCATACTGATGTGGACAGCCTGTGCTGCCACCTGAGGCCATGTTGATGTCTGTAGTCTGGGCTGCCTCCTGAGGCCTTATCTGGGTCTGTGATTCTACAGCAGCCAGGGGGCCATGGCCTGTGCTGTTGCCAGAAACCATGTGGAAGCCCACAATCTGTGCTCCAGCTGACTGTAAAGGGCAAAGAAGCTACTTTTGCCATGATGTAGATGACTGCAGATGCACAGTCAAGAAAGAGGGATATGGCAGGCTTCTGTGACAAACCCTACCCCCACCCCAAAAAAGTAACAACTTGAACAGGAAGCCATCAAAGAGACTATTGACAAAGTGATAAGGATGCTGAAGTTAGCTCTCCACAGTTGATGGCTTCTGGCCAGGGCGCAGTAGGGGAAGGACTCAGTCCTATTTCAGGACAGTCCATTGAGAATTTGACCACGCTCCAGTGAACATATAGATAATAGAAATTGGACTTGTTTTTTTCTTTATTTTTCTATTTTTTTATTTTGAGGGGAAGGTCACAAGTGTTGGGGTGGACATGAAAGGACTGGAAGTAAGTGTGCTCAGGGATCATGGATAAGAATAAATTAAAATATTATGTTAATTTTTATGGCCAAAATGTCACATTAAAGGATGACTTGTGGGTGTAGTGCTCACAGAACAACTGAATGCACTTTTCACATCTTCATATTATTATTTTATCTTTCTCACTGTCCAAACACTCGAATTCATCTCTTTTCTTCTCTCACTGATAAGCCATCTTTTATTTGATCCATTTTAATTGATGGAATTTTCTTGTTGCATTTTTCATTTGACTTACTGAGTTTTTTTATTTCTAAAATAAAAAATTGTTTCAGTGTTTCTATATCATAGCATTCCTGTTTCACACCTGTATTATCTTTCTTATTCTATGCAGCTGTTTATTTGTATCCTCTTTGAATTTATTTCAGCTTATTTCTATCCTTTTTTATTTCATCCAATAATATTATAGTCAATCTTTTGGGATTTCATATAATGTACTCATTAGAGTCACTACTATGAAATTTATTTTTTTAAATGATATTTCTTTGAATCTTTTATGTTTTTTAATATTACTACATTGAGACTTACGCATCTGTGGGTATTTTGTTGATTAGACTTTTTATCAGCTATATTCTTTCAGTGGTAATATCTCAATATTCAAGTGGGGTTGGATTGTAATAGAGTTGAGGTGCATAGTTAAGAAATCAAACCTTCAATCCATTAGGGCAACACAATTTTGCATGTTCCCAGCTCAACTCAAAGAAAGAAAAGTCATGAAAAAAAGTGGATTCAAACCATACTAGAAATTCATGTTTTAATCAGGTCTGGCATGAACGCCAGTTGCCAAACTGGCAGTGAGGCTGCCACACTTGGGAAGCAGCTTCCCAAGGAGCCACTTACAGCCACACCCAGTTATGAAGAATGTTTAATAGCACTAGGAAACATAAGCTAGGCCCTCTGCAAGAAGACTTACTACTGGAAAGTGAGATTATATATGTTGGATCAGAAAATAGTAAAGATAATTAAAATTTGGTCTTTGCAAATGGTGGGTAATTCGGTTTGTGGCCAGATGTCTCTCTAGTTTCCAGGTTCCTTCTTTGTGATAATAGAAAGAATGAACTGGCTCATCCCTAAGGGCTATGCAGGTTCTGTCTAGGAAAATATGGACTTTGCCAGGAGCTATGAAAGATACCAAGGTCAAAATGCTAAACTGCCAGGCTTGGAACACATTTATAATCATGTTGCTGAAGAGTCAGCCCCAGCAGGCCAGAGAAGCTGGAGAGGAGATGTAGACTAGGCCAGCTACTGGACAAACAGCCATGAGGGGACTTTTTCTGGGGGCCAAAGCTTAATTCTTTGTTTTATTTTCCTCTCTGCTGGTGGTTCTGCTCTCCTCCTTTTCTGTCCTGTCCTTCTACCTGATCTTTTCCTTCCTCTTCTTCTTCTCAGTGGTTTTTCTTCTATTTCCTTCTACCTCTTCCCTGGTGTTTTCCTTCTATTATATATCTTATTTTTTCTTATCCTTTTTATACCTCCTAAGACAAGAAAAGATTCCCTCACAAGCACAAGTTACATATTCTCCAAAAATAAATTTAAATCCTCACACAGGAAGAAATCACATTATGATCACAAGTTCCATGTTTTCTTTAGACGCCCACAAATAGTTAAACATTTTTGTATTAATTTCCCAACCATAACATCTTTTAAAGCAATGATTCCTTTATAATTGATTAACATAGTTTTAAGCAAGCCAAGTCAATTTTAGCCAGTTACTGGCAGGCAGCTGTTTGTGGTTACAATGTAGCAGATTTCTATTTTATTTCTACTCCAGGAAAACTTTGAACAAGTGGTCATCTAACCATCTATTTTTCTTTACACACAATAGGGTCATTTAATTTCCTTTTGCAGCTTTGTTTTTTTCAAGGTATGTACCAGGGCCTGTGATTAATTCTGTAAGCTATATGACCAAAGAACTTGGGCCTAACCTTGGGTGTAAGGACATGATTGCTTTCTTTGATCATCAGTCTGTTTTTCCACAGGCAGAATTCATGGCTCTATAATGGATGAAACTTCCTTGTTCTTATTTTCCATCTTCTGCAAATCTCACATCTAACAAAGAGGAAGGTGACTTCTAGCCTGCTTTTGTCTTTGTGTATCTCTTATTGGAGCAACAGGCAGAATAACCTAAACCATTTCCCTAATCATTTGTCTGTCTTAACCACCTGTATCTGTTAGGCTGACTCAGAAAGTTCAATTAAATAATAGATCTAACTAATCATCATTGCTCTTATAAGAATCATCTTCATTCTGATCTGCTAGTGAATTGTCGGGTGAGGAGGGGAATTTTCCCATGAAACAATCATACTAAACTGCAGTGGGATCCTTTCACATAGTAATCACCATGCCAAACACAGCAGGAGCACAGCAGCAAGCGAGAGGGAGCACAGCAGCAGCAAGCGAGAGGGAGCACAGCAGCAGCAAGAGAGAGGGAGCACAGCAGCAGCAAGCGAGAGGGAGCACAGCAGCAGCAAGCGAGAGGGAGCA
>CABHPH010044600.1:4513-18434 GCA_902168325.1 Peromyscus nudipes | reverse complement strand
GAAAGAAAGAAAGAAAGAAAGAAAGAAAGAAAGAAAGAAAGAAAGAAAGAAAGAAAGAAAGAACTAAGTAACAAATGTTGGTGAGGATGTGGGGGAAAAGAAGCCCTTATTCACTGTCGGGAGTGCAAACTGGTGTAGCCATTGTAGAAATCAATGTAGAGATTATTCAAAAATTGCTGTGGATATCGCTATATGTAAATAAACCCTGATTGGCCAATAGCCAGACAGGAAGTATAGGCGGGACTAACAGAGAGAAGAATTGAGGAAGGAGGAAGGATAGGAGAGACTGCCTGGAGCCGCCGCCAGGACAAGGAAGATATAAAGTTCTGGTAAACCATGAGCCATGTGGCAAAGTAGAGATTAATAGAAATGGGCTAAATATAAGAGTAAGAGCTAGCCAATGATAGGCCTGAGCTAATGGCCAAGCAGTTTAAATAATGTAAGAGTCTGTGTGTTTATTTTATAAATGGGCTCCAGGACTGGCGGGACTTGGGAGCTGGAGAGAAATTCTCCAGCAACAAAAAATGCTAGAGATTGAACTACATCCAGCTCAGCTAGTCCACTCCTGGACAAATACCCACAGGATGCTAGATCCAATGATGCTGCTCTTTTCATAACAGCTAGAAAACAGAATCCACCTAAATGCCAATCAACTGATAGTGAATGTGGTATATATACACAACTGAAATTTTGTTCAGTTGCAAAAAAAATGAAATTATGAAATCTGCAGGTAAATTCCCAAAACTGAATACTTATATTGAGGTAGGTACTGAAAGCATGATAAATGCAGCATGTTCTCTCTTATATGGGGATCCTAACCTCAAATCGCTAATTTGTGTGTTCAACTTGGGCCTGTAGGAGCCAGGAAATTAGAAAGAGGCTATTGGGAGGAAGATTTCTTAAGGAATGGAGGGAATAGAATAGATACTATGAGAGTAGAAAAGGAGAGGAACGTTTTAATCAGGGAGGAGGTAGAGGAGACAGGGGAGATAAGATGGGGGAAGGTAAGCCAAAATGAAAGTGGTATGAAAAAAAATCATATGGAAACTTCTTACCTTGTAACCAAATGAAAAACTACAGTTAATTTTTACATATTCTATAATTATACACCATCCCTTTCGAGGGTCAGGTAATATTATTGGAAGACAGAACAGAAAAAAAAAATGAAAGAGTCAGAATATAGGGAAAAAGGCTGAGAAATGTCATCTCCTGGGCAAGACACAGTCATAGCAATCATGAACTCACAAGCAGCTTTACTCATAATAACCAGAACATGGAAACAACCTAGATGTCCCTCAACCAAACAACGGATAAAGAAAATATGGTACATTTACACAATGAAGTATTACTCAGCTATTAAAAACAGTGACATCATGAAATTTGCAGGCAAATGGATGGAACTGGAAAAAAAATCATCCTGAGTGAGGTAACCCAGACCCAGAAAAATAAACATGAAAGGGACACTAGCTGTAAAGTAAAAGATAATCATGCTGCAGTCCACAAACCCACAGTGACTAATCAACGAGAGGGGTCTAAGAGGGGATGCAAGGAACTCCCTGGGAAGGGGTAATGGAATAGATTTTGAGGGTGGACTGGGGGCAGGTGGGGTTGGGGTCAGGAAGGATCAAGTGGGGGTGGAGGGAAAGAGAAAATACCGGGAGAAACGACTGGAATTGGGGGGCATTTCAGGAGTGAGGTGGAAACCTAGTGCAAATGGAAACTCCGTGAAATCTATGAGAGTAACCCTATCAAGACTCCTCATACGGGGGACACAGCCTGAACCAGCCATCTTCTGTAACCAGGAAAGGCCTCAAGTGGAGGGACTGGGACACCAATGCAGCCACAAAACCTTCGACCTACAGTGTGTCCTGCCTGAAGAATGTTCTAAGACCAGAATCGTCATCAAAAAGACCAGAGAGTCTTCATCCAACAATTCATGGGAACAGATGCAGAGTCCCACAGCCAAATATTAGGCAGAGCTCTGGGAATCCTGCAGAGGAGTGGGAGGAAGGATCGAAGGAACCAGAGGGGACAGGGATACCACAACAAAAACACAGCCCACAGAATCAACTGACTGGGACTCATCGGGGCTCACAGAGATCAGGGAGCCTGCAGAGGGTCTGACCTAGATCCTGTACATATACATTATGGCTAAGTAGTTTGGTCTTCTTGTGGGATTCCTAACAGTGGGAGTAGGAGGTGTCTCTGACTCTTTTGCCTGCTTAAGGGACCCTTTTCCTCCTCCTGGATCGCCTAGTCCAGCCATGATATGATGGTATGTGCCTGCTATTATTTTTTTAATTAAAAAGGATTGATACATTAGATATACATAAGAAAGCATCCATCAATAGGAGGTCAAGGCTCTACTTCTCGCTACTGAACTATTTGTTACTAATAGATTCAGGGAGAGGGAGTCATCGCCACCAGTTGTGTGTGCACTAATGATGCCACCAGGAGCTACCAATTAGCTACAATTCCATGGTCACGTAGATTTCCCTAGTTAACCTAAATGGGTCACAAACAAAGGCAAAAGTAAAGAACCTGGGAAAGGGACCGACATCAATGATTCAGTGCTAGGCGAACAGTCAACCACTGACCTATATTCACTGCCCTCTTTTTTTTCCTTTTAACTTTTTTTTTAAAGACAAGTCTCACTAAGACGCCTTAGCTGGTCTTGAACTTACTATGTAGCACAGGCAGGTTTTGAATTTGCAATCCTCCCCTCGGCATCCCAAGTAGCTAGAATTACAAGCCTGAGCCCTCAGGCTCCCAAGTGGCCTAGATCCTACATTTTATAGATGGGAATAAGAGAGATAGAAAAATCATCATGCAGGAAATACTAAAATACTTACTACAGGAAATATTTACCATGAGGATGCTAAAGCTTGAAGGAAGTACACTTGCATATCTCAAAGGATCTCCAGGATTTTATGACAAAAGGGAAGCTTTTTTTATTTGTTGTTCCAAAAGCTAAGAATTGCCTCCATAATCAAGGTTAACAGCACCAAATACAAGAGGTCATGTGTCGAGTGATATGAGGCATAGAAAAGGGAACATCACCTCCATGGTATTAATGACCAAAAATTTACAACTTGAATCTTATTATAAAATCCTCAAACAAATGCACAATAAGAAATAAACAGCTGGGCAGTGGTGGCGCACACCTTTAATCCCAGCACTCAGGAGGCAGAGGCAGGCAGATCTCTGTGAGTTCGAGGCCAGCCTGGGCTACAGGTGAGTTCCAGGAAAGGCTCCAAAGCTACGCAGAGAAACCCTGTCTCAAACCCCCTCCCCAAAAAAAAGAAAGAAAGAAAGAAAAAAGAAGAAGAAGAAAAGAAATAAACAGTTTTTTGTTTTGTTTTGTTTTGTTTTAAGACACAAAGTTGGGTGGGAAGAAAGGGTTGGGGATCTGGAAAAGAATAGGGGGAAGGAGGGTGAACTTGATGAAAACTCAATGCACAAAATTATAAAAAATAATAACAGTAATATCTTTAAGTGACCTATATATGTCGAAAGTATCAAGGTCACAAATTAGAGAAGATTAAAGAGGTGTGATATGTAATTTCTAAATTATGTATTAAATATGTTTAAATAATAGAATATTTGTAGGAAAATTGGTGATGTATTTTTAAAAATTTTACTGTGGGACATTTGTGGTGTGTATGTGTGTGCAGACCAGAGGTCAATTCAGATGTCTTCTTCAATTGTTCTCCCCTTTTTTTGAGACAGGGTCTCTCTCTGAACCTGAAACTTACCAATCCTGCTAGACCACCTAGCCAGTGAGCACCTTGGAGTCTGTCACTATCTCTTTAGCCCTGGGATACCAGGCATAAATCACCACAGCTAACTTTTTCCCTATGGACTAGAGATCCAAACTCAGGTCCTCACACTTGTACAGCAAGCACATTACCAACTGAGCCATCTTTGTTCCACAGTCCTGGTGATAGGTTAAATAAGGAAGTAATGCCAATAATAATAGCAGCAATCATAGTTACTTGTCATTAGTCTAAAGAGTATCAAATATATATGTATTTCACTAACTCTCACAAATCTTCAAGGTAGATACTATTAAGTTTTCCTATTTTACAGATAAGAAGAGTAAGACATTAACATGTAGCTAAGTTATCAAAGTTGGCATAACTTCTAATCAGAACAGCTAGCACCATCCAACCCAAAGATCTAGCTCTTCATTAATGTCACTAGTATTGCTGTCTAACAAATTATTTATGGAACATTTAAGAAATTCAATGTACTTGGCTATGTGAACAATAGCACAGTCACCTAAAACAGACAGCTTCGAAGAGAGTAAAACCCACTGAAACAGGATATAAATACATGTATGCATATACAAATGTAATACTAGTATATTCCTAATGTAGAAGTCACATAGCTAAACATTATGTAAATAAATGCTAAATAAGGAAACATGAGAGTGAGGACTTCATTTACTACCTATTGGGATTTATATTTTAAAAGTCTCGGTTTTGGCGATTATCCTTTCCCCTACTGTCCTTTAAGGAATCTACCAGAACTAGACAATAAGACTATACTGCTGAAGACACCACCTCCTTGGATAGCAGGACATGGAGAAATCAAGCTGGTCTTGATCTAGAAAATTCCTGTCTACCAGACAGCATTCATGGTGCTGGAAGGTGCTAGGCAGGCTATTAGGAGAGAAAAGTCATCAACAGACTTACCCAGTTGTGAACCCTGCTAACTACAAAAACAGCAGACCTGGCAAGGCATGCCAATCAGTGCAATATGGCATAAATGTTATACAGTAGCCAACCGCTTCCTGACTCCATTCAAGGCCCACTATACAGGATAAAACTCATAGCTGGCGCTGGACTCTGGCCAATGGTCCATGGCTAGGGAGGGTACAGACACAGGGAAACACTTACTATGATTATTTTACTAAATGGACAGAGCACCAAACTGCTTTCTAAATAGCTGTCTCTGTGTCTATAGATTAGTGCAGCTCTCAGTCCTCATCAGAGAAGCTTCCTTTTGCAGAGGGTTTAAATTAACATAGAGACACACACCTGGTCAGAGTACAGAAGATGAGTGATTGTTGGGTGCTTAGGCCTACATCAGCCATCTATACCACACCCCTTACCTGTGTGACTAGAGAACACTGTAGAAGTAGAGCAGAGAGATTCTAACAGCTAGAAGTTAGTACTTTCCAGAATCCTCTCAATTTGTGCTGCCCATGTCCTTCTGGTGTAGGGCTGCCATTAGTTGCTCACCTATGGTTGGAATGTGAGATTACTTCTCCCCTTCATGCTGGGATTTTGTCTGGCCTCAAACTCAGAGATCTTCTTGCCTCTGCATCCTGAGTGCAGGGATTAAAGATATGTGCCAACACATTAACGTCATTTTTCATCCATTTACTTTTAAATAATTTTATTTGTGTATTATACACATCACCTAATTTTCTCATTTTAAGTATGCAATTCAATGAAGATTTTTAGTAAATTTATAGAGTAATTGTAGCAGACTTTTTCTTTTAGGTCTCTATCTAGCTCCTAAATCATGACACAGAGACTTGTTATTAGTTATGAATGCTCATCCTAGCTTAGGCTCATTTCTGGCTAGCTCTTTTAACTTAATTTAACCTGTTTCTCTTCATCTACCTTTTGCCTCAGGGCTTTTTACCTTTCTTTCTGTATGTCTTACTTTCCTGCTTCCTCCAGTGTCTGGCTGGCTGGTGGCTGCCTAGTTTCTGGCCCCGGGTGTGACCCTCTCTTTCTCCCTCATTTTCTTCTCTTCCTTCTCTCCTCTCTTGAGTCTAGATTTCTCCTCCTACTTGTTCTCTCTGCCCACCAGCCCCACCTATCCCTCTCCCGCCTAGTTATTGGCCATTTGGCTTTTTATTAGACTAATCAGGTGCTTTAGGCAGGCAAGGCGAAACAAATATAACACATCTTACATGGTTAACAAAGGCAGCATAAACAAATGTAACACACTTTTACACAGTTAAAGTAATAGCGCTGGGCGTGGTGGTATGCCCCTTTAATCCCAGCACTCGGGAAGCAGAGGCAGGAGGATCTCTGTGAGTTCAAGGCCAGCCTGGTCTACAAAGTGAGTTCCAGGACAGCCAGAGCTGTTATACAGAGAAACACTGTCTCAAAAAGTCAAAAAAAAAAAGGTAATATTCTGCAGCATAAACAAATGTGACACATCTTTGCCTAGTTAAAATAACATTCCACAAGAAATGCAACTGTCACTGTAATCTAATCTTGTTTTAAAACATTTTAACGCCCAACCCAAAATTTCTTTCAAGCCAAACAAAATCCCAGCATGAAGGGGAGTAATTCCAAATTCCAACTCATAGATGAGGAACTAATGGCAGCCCCACACCACAAGTATATGGGCAGCACAAATTAGAGAGGATTTCTGTAAAGTATTCTCAAACTTCCAGCTCTTAGAATCTTTTATTAGCTTTGAAGGAATGCAATTACTTTTTAATTAGATGAAATATTTTCCAACTTTAGGTAAGTACTCATTATGTATGTGAAACTGGGTAAGTTACTCATATCTCAGAGCCTCAATTCCCATCTGTGAAGATGGAAGACATTAGCAACATTTCAGGAGTACCATGAGGATTTGAAGTATTTGTACCTATGAGCCTGAAATAATATCTAGAATTGCCTCATAAAGTTTACCTAAATACCATTTCAATGTGCCATCGAGATAGTGCCCCTGTGCTAAGTCAGGACTATATAACAATACAGAGCATGCTGAACAAAGAATCAAAAGATCCAGGTACTAGACTGAGCTCTCACTATTAATGATCAGAAATGGTATGTCCTTCAACGTATTTCCTTATGTCTTTCAATTTCAGGTTCATCATCTGTAAATGAAGAAACCAGTCTGCTAGGCATGGTGGCACATGCCTCTAATCCAAGCACTCAGGAGACAGAGGCAGGAGGATCACTGAGTTTGAGATCAGCCTGGTCTATACAGAGAGTGCAGGCCAGCCAGGGCTATAAAGTAAGATCCTATCTCAAAAAAATAGGGGGACTAGTCTAAACTCTAACTTCTAGTTTATTTCTACACTCCTCTTACCAAAAATATAAGAATCTATAAAGAAGTTGTATCAATGATTCTACAACAAAAAGCACCACAGTATCCCAGGCAAATTCAAATAAACTGTTAAGGAATAGATTATACAACGTCTACAATTTCAAGGAAAAGAAACCGAGTCAGTTTTGTGAGGTTAGCATTACCCTAATAGGGAAACTAAATAAGTACGTCTGTTAAAAAAGGGGGGGGAGGATGGAGGGAGGGAAGGAGAGAGAAAAGGATAGAGAGAAGGGGGAGGGAAGGAAGGAAGCTATAGACCAACATCTCTTATAAGCATCCAGAGATCTTTAACATAAATCCAACTCCTTTTCATGATAAAAATCCAATAAACTAGGGACAAAGATGAACTGTCTCAGGTCAAACAAGAGCAACTACAACATTCTACAGCTATATCATACTTAATGATGAGAAACTCATAGCTTTCAGCTTAGACCAGGAACAAGGCAAGGATGTCCCCTCTCACTCCTATTATTTTAACACTGCCGTAACTACAATAACATTAAAGCAAAAGAAAGAGAGAAATATAGATTGGGAAGGAAGAAATAAAAATTTTATTTATTTGGAAACAAAATAATTGTTTATGTAGAAAATCCTAAATAACCAACAAAAAGTCCTCCTGAAGATAATACATACAGCAAAGATATAAGATATACACAAAATTAATTGTTGTCAATTGAAACTTAAAACATATTAACATTTATATTGATGCCAAAAATACTTATGTATAAATGTAACAAAATATATACAAGGTCCATTTAAGGAAGAGAAAAAAAACTGACAAAATAAATCAAATGACTAAATAGAGAAACATTGCATGTCCATTAAGAGGAAAAGTCATTTTCTAGACATCTGTGTTGTGGGATACTTGTACACTGTGTAAAGATGTGTTGCTGTGATTGGTGTAATAAAAAGCTGAATGGCCAATAGCTAGGCAGGAGGTATAGGCTGGACTTCTGGGCAGAGAGAGAGAGAAACTGGGAGAAGGAATCTAGGCTCATGATTTTGCCAGCAAAATTCAGAGCAAGTCGGATGTGCTGTTCTAAGAAGTAACCGGTAACTGAGCCACATGATAGAACACAGAGTAACAGAAACAGGTTATTTAAGTTATGAGAGCTAGTCAGAAAAAAAGGCTAAGCTAAGGTCAAGCTTTAATAATTAATAATAAGTCTCCGTGTTGTTATTTGCAGGCTGGTGGTCCAAAGCTAGTCTGACAAGAATGCTTGCTACACATCTGTTCTTCCAAAACTGATCTTCAGATTCAATGAAATCACAAGCAAGAGAAAACGATTAAATCATCTTGTAGATATCAGTAAACCGATCCTCTGTTTTTGTAGAGAGGGAATAATCCTCAAAAGACTTTTTTTGAAGAAGAGTAGTAAATATAAAGGACTGACAGCACTCAATATCAAGACTTATAATAAAGCCACAACAATATATAAAGTAGCTTGAGAGAGCAGAAGAAGAGAGACCACAAGGAGACCCACAGCCATATAGAGTCTATTATGCCTGATCTTTGACAAAAGAGTAAGGCAATACAATGTAGATAAATGATAATCTTTGTCAATAGAACTCTGGAACATCTAGATATCCATATACCAAAAAACCATTAATTTCAACATATACTTAACATACTTCAGAAAAAAAAGTAACTCAATATGACTCAGAAATTTAAAATATACAAAACTATAAAACCACTAGAAGATAACATAGAAGAAAAATCTAGACGACCCCGGATTTTACAGTGAGTGTTTAGATAATAGCAGTAAAAGCATGCACAAGATATGACCAAGTTCAAGCCAGACAAAACCCCAGCATAGAGGCAGAAAGGTGGGAACAAAAATCCTACCACTGACTGAAGAGTGTCAATAAATGCTCATCAGCTATAACAGAATACACCATTCTGTTGGTATATTCTGTTGCTGATAAAAGTGGCTATATATGTGGACAGGAAAAATGGTGTATGGAAAACCTCTGCATCTTCTACTCAATATCACTGTGAACGCAAACTGTTCTAAAAATATAAAACCTATTCAGAATTAATATTATGAAAATTCTCTACTATCAAAACCTACCCATAGATTCAAGGCAATGTCCATCAAAAACTCTAATGTAACTCTTCATAAATAAAGCATAAGAGACCCACTCACAAAAGTCAAAGCAATCCTGAGCATAAAATGCAATGCTAGAGAGTCACAGAATCTGAACTCAATTCATACTACAGAGTCCATCATGACAAAAAACAGCATGATACTGGCACAAAAGAAGACATATAGCCCAATAGAACAGAGTAGAGGACCCAAAAATAAACCCACAGTGCTACATCCATCTAATTATTTTTAAAGGTGGAAAAAAAACTTTGCATGAGAAAAAAAACAGCCTATTAACAAATGGAGTTTGGAAAACTAGATATCCACTTGTAGAATGAAGTGAGATTGAAGTTAAAATAATGAACTTAGATCTGTATCTCTCAGACCATACCACCCCAAAAAAAATTAACTCAAGATGGACCAAAGACTTTAGGATAAGATTTGAAAACTCAGAATGCCTGTAGAAAAGTGTAGGGAAGATACTTCAAGATAGAGACTTTAGCAAGGACTTTCTGAGAGGGAAACTAATGCAACAGTCCATAACTCCAAGAACTGAAGAAAGGGATTGCATGACATTGACAAGCTCCTTCACAGAAACAACAGAGTGAAGAGACAGAGTCAAGAAAATCACTGCTAGCTCTGTATCTGACAACAAATGAATATACAGGGAGGATACACATAGAACCCAAACAATAAAGTACCCCAACCTCAATCCCTCAGTCAGTAAACAAATCAGCAAATGAACACAACAGACAGTCCTTAATAGAGATATGTGACAACATGTTCAACATCCCTAGTCATGAGGAAAATACAAAGCAAAGCTAAACTGAGATGCTACCTCACTCCAGTCAGAACAGCTATCACAGAGACAATGAATAGCAAGTGCTGCTGAGGGGATACAGGGAGAAAGGAACCATTGAGCACTACTGTTGGGAACATAGACTTATACAGCCACACAGAAATAAGTATGGAGATGCAAAAATAATTTAAAAATATAATTACCATATTATCTGGCTATACCGCTCATCACTATCTCCTCAAAGGAATCTAAGTCAGCATACCACAGAGATACCCACATATCCATGTTTACTGTAGCATCACTCATAATAGCATGATATGGAGCAATCTAGTTGTCTACCAACAGATGAATAGATAAAATATGTGATATATCTAAAAATGGAATTTTTAGCTCCTAATAAGAACAAAATTGCATCATTTGCAAACTCCAATAAAACACTGTGTGTGTGTGTGTGTGTGTGTGTGTGTGGGTGTGTGTGGGTGTGACATGAATATAGAAAATTAGAGAAGAGGATATAGATTAATGAGAGAGAAGGAAGAAGAGAGGATAAAGAGAGAATAAATATAAGGAAAGTACATTACATATATTTATATCTATATATGAAGATTTCATAGTAAACCCCATTACTTAGTATGCTCATATAAAATATAAAGTCTATTAAAATAATAACAAAATAAAAAACATACAATGTCATAAATGGTATATTATAAATGAATTGTTCCTTATTTCTAAAGAAAAATAACATACCCCAAGGAAAACATGAGGTAATTTTTATGACATAAGCGGTAAGCCAGGTGTGATGGTATATATTTGCAACCCTAGTTCTTCCAATGCTGAATCAGAGAATTTTCTTGAGGCCAGTCTAGATTGCAGAGTAAGACTCTATTTGATAAAAAAAAAAGTATTAAATCTTCAAATTACATTTCTTTTATCTAAAAAATGTAACAAAGGACTGGGATGTAGTTCAATAGTATTCAATAGTAAAGTGCTTGTCTCGATGAGTGACTTCCTAGATTCAAGTCCCTGCACGTAGATACATAAGAAATCTCAGCTAACATTTACTGCACAGCCTGACAGAGACAACATGTGAAGAGCCAAATGGTCTTATACCTTGTAAGAGATGAGAAGAACTGAGTTGAAATTCCTTTAGGCACAAAGGTTGGAAGTGGTACTCACATTTCTTCATTCATACTCAGAACATTGTAACGCACTTCTGTCTGTGTAGGTACAGTTTTGATTTCTGAAGTAACCATGATCAATGGCTAAACTAAAATGATATCATAAATATATCACCATGTCTTCTGATTGTATTTAGATTGCCACCTTGGCCCAGAGTTTTCCTTTACATTTTAAACTATCCCTCTTCCTTAATCTGACCTAAAAAATTTTACTATAAACTTAAAACATGTGTAGTTTAGATTTTCCCACCCATCCTCACAACCTTAGCTCCCTATGCATATATTTATTTCTATAGTTTACCTTTCTAGTAGCTTTTCAAGTAAAAATTAGGATTGATTTCTTATACTACATCTTCCTATGTAGTAATGTGTAACAATTTTGTTTCAAATTAAAATTATAATTTAGATTATGATTCAAACTAAACAGAACTATTACTTAGCCAATCCATGTTCTCTTTTTCTAACTTTTTCCATTCCCTAATATAATTTTATAGAAAATTTTTATAACTTCCTTTCTGCGAATAAAATAATGAAGTTGGACGTTTGGAAAATGTAAATAAACACAAAAAGATGCTAAATTCCACCATCCATTCCTATATGGTCCCAATTGCATTTAAAATGTGGCCTTTGACCACTGAGACAAATCGGTTGACAAAGATGCCTGCTGCCAACCCTCAAGGACCCATGATGAGAGGGGAGAACTGGCTCTTAGAGCTGTCCTCTGACCCCCACACATGTGCGTGCCATGGCGTGCAAAGTGACACCCTATACACAGAGAGGCAAATGAATGAATAGAAATCAATTAAATATACCATATACCATATACAGTAGCCTTCCCATTGTTCACTTGTGGAATGTAAGACCTCAGTTTTCCAAGGTTACAGAAAAAAATAAATAGCAGTGTCAGGTTCAGGCACAGAATGTTCCTAAATAAATTGTCACATTGCCTCTCATATAATTGTTTGCAAAGTCATCTGATAGATTTTCTAAAATAAACTCCAAAGCTACTGCTTTCTCTTTATATATGTATACATGAAGAGCTCAGAAACTGATTGTAGTAAGCAAGTTTTAGAAGATCTCTATTCTATTCTTGGCTCCCTTACTATGTACAACCTTCAACATTCTGTTTAGACTCCATGTGCCTCAATTGATTGTCTTCAAAATAAAAATAATAAAAATTGCTTCACATAGCATATATGACCTTTTTTTAAAATTAAAGCAATTGGAGAAGTTAAAAACACTATATAAATGTAAAATCAGGCCAAAAATTCACCATTTTCCTAATTTCTTAGGCTTATATATTTATAACATATTGCTAACATGATTCTGCATTACCATTAATGCAGAGCTATTCTATACTAGCCATCAGTGCCCATGAAATGCAAACTTTTAAATGTGGCTGTTACATCTTTCTACCAAACACTGTAGATCTCCCTTCCTAGCCAAACTTTTATGTCCCTTTGCTCTTTTAAGTCACAACCCCGTTGCCCTTCTAGCCTAGCAATGTCATCCATTTCTAAATTCCTCCAGATAATCCTCATTTGGTCTTAAATCCTTTAACTGCTCCCACCAAGTGACAATCCATAAGCCACATCAAACTGGCCTCAGCCTGCTTTTCTAGGACAAGTCCCAGCCCCCACGAACCCCCCTGACACAAAAGAGATTTTTTTCCCTCTATATTTAATCTTTCCTAAATCTCTATCCTGTAATTCCTGGGGTTAGTTCCTCCCTGTCGTTTATAGATCAACAGCTCCTGGTATCATTAACAGTATTTATTCTGAGTAACCACGGAACCATAATTTATGTTATCTATTCGAGTTAAGGGGGAACACAAATCTTTTACTCATTTTTTTCAAAACTACACACACACACACACACACACACACACACACACACACACACACACAAAATGGCTCTAGCTTTAAGCAGGCAGGCTAACTGACATACTTCTTTTTTTCCCCTCTCTGACACTGCCCTTGCTCTTAATTTAGGTTCTGTTCTTCCCACCTCTCTGCTCCCTCCCTATCCAAACCTGGCGTCCTGGGGAGCACTGGGCATGCTCAGTAGCCACAGCTGATGCAGGAAGCAAACCCGGATCTTTTTTGCAGCATTACAGCCTGGCTGGAGCCAAAGGCCCTAAATCAGTGGCCCAGAAATTGCTCTGTCCTCCTACGATATCATTTAGCTGTGTGTTTGAAGGATGGGTATGGATTTGGAAAGAGACAGTTTGTAGCGGTCCTGGTTTGCAAGGTGGGTCACAACTGAAGCGCTAAAAAACAGCCGCTTATGTGGTTTGGTGCTGCGGAGATTTCTGCTGTTCTGAACCATGATCACGCTGATAGAAGGCTGGGAACTAACGTTTGGCATCTCTGCTTCATCAAGTAAATGCTGACCCGCACAATCCTCCATGCTGCCCTTAAACACAGCAACATGAGCTGCCCCATACTAAAAAGGATGTTGCCTGAAATCCAAAGTCTGTGTGCCAGACAGAAGGATTGTGTAGAAGACAGGCAAATCAATCACTCCAAAAATTAAATCTAAGCAGGCGGCTAAAGGACCCAGCGATAAACAGATGGGCTAATTCCAAATGACAGTTCAGCAACCTTTCAGACACTCAAATGTGAATAGTATGCCTGTCTCCCAAAAACCTATACCTTCCACGTAAATGAACTGTGATACACTTCCCCTTGAGAAAGACACTGACAGTTCTCCCTCCCTCCCCCTTTCTCTCTCTCTCTCTCTCTCTCTCTCTCTCTCTCTCTCTCTCTCTC